>VZTV01067426.1:1239-70980 GCA_013400875.1 Anhinga rufa
GTCAGTTACCCAGTGACCATTCCATTTTGATCTATTGATTATAGGATTAAAATATTTATATTAGAGGAGAGATGAGAAAGAGCAAGCTGCATCCCCGGGGACAAATTCTGCTCTTTTCAACCTGCATAGCTGAAGGATAGACGTGTCTGGCTGAAGGGACATATGACATTTTAAAAACTGTCCCAGGTCCCCTGACAGCCCTTGCCTGTTGGGAAAGCATCTTTGGCTCCCAGGCAGTTGCATAAGTACTGTGCATTGCGTGAGAGAGGTGCTCCATTATTTATTAAATAGCCAAATAAACAGTCACATAAATTCACTGTGAATGGACAGAGAAAAAAAATGAGATTTTTGCCTTTGGGCAGAGCAGCCCTTCCACACGTACCTCTGGTTTGTCAGGGTTTTGGTTTTTTTTTTGTCTTTTCCAAAATATCCTTGCATATTTAAACCATGATAGGACTTGCTTAATTCATCTATGGCAAGGCATTCATTTGTCCCTTCTCCCAGTTAAAGTTCATAGAAAACACATGTCAGTCTTGCTATTAATCAGGAAATTTATTCCAAATGCACTAATAATCCCTTGCTTGGTCAGTTCACTTCCTTCAAGTAAAGTATGCTCAGCGTTCAGCCACTTCCCTGCCCTGGGCTGTGGACATCAGGGAGATAGTCTGATGTACTGTTTCCCATTTAAACTAGAAATTTTTAGTCACTGCCCAGTTTTCCAAAGGCTATATTTCTAGGGAGCTTTATGTAGGAGCAAAGGCTTGGATAAACCCTTTTGTCCTGCAGAATATGGTCCCTCTCCACCAAAGGCAACGGCACTATACAAGTTTTTTTCATAAACCAAAGGGCAATAAGGACTTTCCCTCTATATTCTTGCTGGTAGGGTATTGCAGACCAGCAAAACTTGGAAGCTGGAAATTAAGGGGTAAAAAAGAAGAGAAAAAATACTGTAGCATAGCATTGTTATTGCTTAAAGCAACCTAATGTTCCCAGCCAAATTCCCCGGGTCACCATTTTTATTTCTCCAAGCTCAGTAGGGTATGGCAAAGTGATTAGCCCAAATGCTTAACCTCAATTCTGGGTGCTGCAGATTGCTTCTCTGAGGAGGAGAAATTGATGTTTTAGTCAAGCCTTTCTCTAGCACAGTCTGATTTTTCTTACAAAGCACTGACAAATGTCCTGCTTTCCCCAGTGCCATGAGACTGCTCACCCCTCGAAGCCTCTTGCTGGCCAAAACTGCTCAAAAAACTTACTGCCCCTTGGCCTTTTCCTTCACCTGATACCCCCTTAATTCTGTGAGTGTCATATCAATTGTCATTTAACTTGGGGGGATTGAACTCTTCTCTCATTTAATCCTTAGATATGGTATCTACCATCTTCAGAATGAAGGCACAGTGAAGTATATGATTGTTCACAAATATAAGACATACTGAAAGGGTCGCCCCTTTTTCAGCATACATATGTCAAATCTCATAAACTCCATCTATCCATACCTCCCTGTATCATCCCTCAGTTGAAAAATTTCACCACAAATAGTACCAAACCCCAGGATCTTCTCTTTTCCTGTTGCTTACCCAAATATTATCTGTCAAAGAACCTTCCCCTTTGGTCAGTTATTCACTTCCCTGTATCCCTTACTGGGGGTCTTATCAAAGGCTTGCTGAGAAGCTGAGCAAATGATGATGCTCTTGAATGTCTTTTCTAGCAAACTCTAACAGCTTTCAGCTTCATGGAAAGAGTGTTAGTTTGGTAGTGTGCATTCAGCTGCACAAAGCATAATACAAGTGAGATTTTGGTGGTTTCTCTGAAGATATATTATCCTGGTCTGCAGGACTGGCTATCATAGACCACTGCCCTGTCCTCAGAAGAAAGCTGCACACCTGATCCTCATTTACAAGAACATGGCCTGACAGGGTGCTATCAGAATAAAAGGATTTAAAAATAATTTATAGCCATTCTGGGGTCCTGTTACAGAGACAAAGTAGGACCAGTGAATATGAGAATTTATATTTCTTACTTTCAGTGTATCATCTATTTAATTTATTTTTGGGTTGCTGAATGAGTAATGTCTTGTCCCAGTGGAAGCCTCTAGAGAAGATCTGGAGGATCTACCACCCACTGCATTTTTCAAGTAGTTCTGCGATACATCAGCTGGTATCAGTCATCCGATCTCCTGTAAAAGAGGCCTGAAAGATGACTTCCCATACCGTCTTCTTCAGTTCACCATGATACATCTCCCTTCTCCCTTTGCTATGCTTCTTAAATGGTCTTCTTGGCAGGGATGACACACACTGCCTCTTGCTGCTGAGAGACTGAAGTAATTTGTAGCTTTTATTTACCCTAATATCTCTGGCTGTCTAACACTCATATCATTTAACCTTTCCATTTCATCTTTATGCCTTATGTGGCAATGTCTGTTCCATTCCAAGTTACTTCCTGTCCTGGGATGGGTGTTTCTTTTTACACATGAAGGAGATTTAGGGAGGAAAAGAGAGGTTCAGGGTTTAATAAAACCTTGGATTGCTGCTTGATCATGCAAATTTTGCTTTTTTTCCCTACTGTCCAGATTGTACAGGGCAGCTGTGAGAGAAAAGAAAGTGAAGGATGATGCCAGTATATCTCTCTGGTTTTCATGAGAAAAGTGAATGTCTGATTTGAGGAGGAAGATGAGAGAGGCTGAGCCCTGGAGGAAGAGGAGACAAAACCACGTAACCGGTGTGCCCACACACTGTATGGTCTCATCCTCCCCGTGGGAGAGAAAAGCAAAGCAGAGAGCTACCTATTTTAGGATGTGCTTCTCACATTCCCAACACAGACTGAGATGCTGCTGGACTGCCAGCCATAGGACAGGGGGGCCATTGCAGAGACAGAAACATTGTATAAATTAGGGCAATTCAAAGCCCACAAATAATGGGGAGAAGAAAAGGAATTAACCCTGATTATTAGCAGAGATTAGAGACCAAATGACAAAGCCAAGGGCATACAGCCCCATTCGGGGCTGGGGATTTTCCAGCTGACTGTAAAAGCAAAGAAAATACGGTGCAATCCTAGTCCTCCAGATGGAGAATGGGGTTAATCCACTAGAAAAAAGGTATATAAGTATCCAAAATCAGGAAAAGGAGAAAGCAGATTTCTCCTACCCAATCAGAATAGAGAATAAAAGGTACAGAATTAAAATCTGAAGCCTCATACAGCTTATTTCAAATGTATGGTATATGGAGCAATTTTTTTGCTGGCTTCCACCAACTTTAATACTCTAATCATTTAGTGAAACTGAGAGCTGTTGCAAAGGAACTGCAGTTCTCTTATCCAGTCTACCGGAGTATCCTGTTATAAGGTGGCAGCTGCATCACTAACTGCTACTGATCCTGTCCACTGGTGCAGAGGCCATATTCTGCTGGAGATTTCTGTTTCTGGCAGTGTCCCCGTGTTTCTGCCTCCTTTTCCTGTGGCCTCCTCGCTGCATGCAGGTTGTAATGCCAGGCAATGTGTCAGCAGCACAAGAAACAGGCTGGTTGGTGTTCACAGAAAGAGATTGAAAATGGGCACAGCAGTTTTTAGACTTTGGGTAGCTGTTATCTTAGCTTGCACAACAGCTTGAGGGAGAAATTGAGAGCAAATTGAAGATTGTTTATTTTTCCTTAAACGCGAAAAACAGGCAAGTGGGCCAGTTTCTTAATAGCTTGGCTGTGCACACCCTCACATGTGCTCTCCCACAGACATGCACAAGCACAGTTTTATGTCTGGTGTAATGGGATGCCTCCGCCAGTGAACTGAGAGTGAAAATTAATCTGGTTTGATGGCAAAACTACAAGTATATTAGGAACAAAACTGAATAGAGAAAAGAAATCAGGCCATTGTCATAAAATGTTGGCCTGTGCTATTACTTGGATAGAAGATCACCAAAATGAAAGCAAGTTGTTCCAGAAAACAGTTTTGGTGATTTAGTATATAGTATTCTTCCAAGTCAATACTGAAAACCTGCTCCAGTTGATGATTAGGAAAAGCTATGCTGTTCGAGGCTCTGTAAAAGAAAGTGCTCTTTAAAAGGTCCCATGGCACCTTACGTGAGAGTAAGAGATATTAATCAAGGTGTCCAGACCAAAATCCATATCTTGACTATTGTATTCAGAAGATGCTTAGAGTTTCCTGCAGTTTGTCATCTTTATTTTCTTTCCTGAATTATTGGGTGTTGTTGCTGTGCTCCATTCAGCACTTTCCTAGATTACACCTTGCAAGTGGCTGCATTCATTAATTGAAGAAAACACATTAAAGCATGCCTTCCCAATACTCGGGAGCGACTTATGCAGATATTCCAAGTGTTACTTTTATTCCACAAGACTGTGGACACTTATGTCCACTCAAAAAGCTACTTTCCCAAGTTTTATCAAGTTTATGCAAAATGCTATTGGAGTTCAATCTGCATTCATCTTCATGCAAAGTCTTAGCTCCTAACTCAGCAAAGCACTTCAAACAGGTTAATGATTGCACTGATTTCAACCCACAAGTAAAATTAAGGCTGTATTTCATTAATTGGCTACATCAGCACTTTATTTGTCTGAGTTCCAACTGAGTGTGCCTCAGAGGAGCCACTGGAATCTTTAAATGACTCATGTCAGTCTGAGTAAAGGCTGAAAACTGCATTTGTCCCATTTATTCATTAGAGACTTGTGAAAAATCCCAGCCTCAGCATGGTCAGTGCATGATTTGACTGTAGCAATGCCAAAATTTTGCTCCAGCATTCAACCTCCAGTGTGCCTGGGTGTTCCCTCTTGATTTGTAACGTTGCCCATGTAATCATTTCTTCCAGACGCAGAGGATGAAAGCTGAGCTTTGTTGGGCACCCTCATGCAGGTTCCTGTTTGTTAGATGTTGTTACCCATTGAAATAGTATATTGCATGTGAAAATATTGTTTAAACAAACCTGTCTTTTTTGATCTGCATCATTTTGAAGTGCATTTAATGTCACTTTCAAGGGTAATAAAGAACCCTGTGATACTCTGCAAAAGTTAGCACTGGCAGCAGGAATTTTGTACCAACTGAAGGGTTAAAGTAGCTCCTATTGCATCAGCCTGAGGGAGTGGTTTAGGAGGGGACAGTGTTTTACCCTTCCCCCGAGGCTCATCACTACCTATTCGGTTCAGGTGCACTGACCTCTGCAGTGTCAATGATGCTTGCCTTAATTGTCTGCCTTGCAAGGGTTCAAACAGGCCTTCCCATGCTTACTCTCCTACTGCACTTAATCTTGGCAGAAACACCCCATAAATATAACCAAAGCTCACTTATTATCCTTTAAACCTTCACTAAAGTTTTCCTTTGCAACTCTAAAAAGAAAACTGAGCTCTTGAGCCCCACTCTGCAGCCACCGTAGCTGCGCGGGCTGGCCATGGGGCTGGCCATGAAAAAAAAAAACTCCCTCTGGTCCCCCCCACTCATGCCTCTAGCTGTATTCCTCTGTAGGTCCTCACTCTGTGTATGGTCTAAGTGGGGCTTCATCTGCACTTGGATGGTGCATGGAGCAATTCAATCCTGTTCAGTGCCTGGATTTGGGTGCTCATATAGCATCTGTGCCTGTAATGCCCTATACCCAAAAGGAAAGGCCATGCTGTCCTGGCACTGAGCTGGCCAGCCACTGTGTCTTGGGAGGGTGTATTCCCTCAGCCCACCTGCCACAAGGAGGGTCAGGAGGAAGGGCATGCAGCTCTCTCACTCTCACATACAGGTCTTGCTTGCAAATTATGCCATAATCTGTATTCCTGCTGCCATGTCACCTTGGTTTATGCACACAGTATCACTGACACAGGTCTTCAAAGAGCTGAGCCCAGCCAGTGCTGGGATGTTTGGATGGTTTCCAGACAGCCCCTGTGAGTGCAGTGGCTGAGAGGAATGTTGGGCAAGTCACACCAGGCAGGAGCACCATCACGCACCTGTGCTTGGTGGGCTCACTGCAAATTCAGTCACAGCATCTCTTTGTCTCTATTGCAGCTGGGGCCTGAAGGAGGGGTGGGAAGGGTTTCCTCCTGCACTAGAAAAGCAGCATTGCTTCCCACCTCTGCAGCAAATGGGCACTCCTGAGAGTGGAAAGATGTCATGGCCTCAACCTTCTTCTTTCCCATCAAACACGTCTCCCCAGCATGGGAGGACATGCAGTTTATTGTCAGAGCTGGTCCAAAACCCAGGTGCTATCTGCCACCAGGCAAGACGCAATGGTTAGCTGCCCTGTATTGTCTTCTGATGCTCAGGGCAGGGTGTTAGGAAGGAGAAATAGAAAGTTAAGTTTGGCTACTCACCAAATTAAGTGCAGTAACAACAAAATTACTATCTATACGGTGATCATTTCATGGCCCCAAAGCTGTAACCGCACTGCTGTTGTTAAAAAGAGGACATAAATGGAAGATCAATTCCAGATTTATCACAGAAGGGAATTAAGTGTATTCCTTATCTATAATGGCTTATGAGGTCATCATGGCTTATGCCATATTCTCCATTTTTGTCTTTCTCAAAGAGATGCTTTATTGTAAAAGAAAAGTGGCTAATGTGCAGAATTTTATGTGATTATGACTGTGCATTTTTCCTGTACTAACAGTATTTGAATGACAGAGAAATAAAATGAACCTCTATTCCTTAGTCCTTTGACTATAGGTTGCTGGTGCCACCCACAGTATCATTAAAAAAAATTATAGGGGGGGGCTTTTTACTGCTCTAATCACCTCTCACTTGTGCTGGAAATAGCTCAGCCTGGACTACCCAGGCAGTGTGCATTCATCAGGGCTGCTTTACATCAGGCCAAGCAGAGGTCAGGCTCCTCAGATGATCAGATAAAAGCATGGTTTGCCTTTTCTTCTTGCTGTTAGTTTTCTGAATATTCTGACTTGGACTCCCCTTCCCACTGCAATTATCACCTTTTAAAATTTGGGGATTGCTAATGCTTTTATTTTCAAAAAGAGAGGAGACTGTTACAAACCTAAGCCCCACCTGCAGTGCAGCCTGATTTTTGCATTGTCTAAAAAAAATACAAAGCATGATGTCATCAACAGCTAAAAAACAAATGCAATTGGTATGCCAATTAGCATGGTGATTATATCTACCACATGCACATGGACACCTCTAGCCAGTGAAGTAATTGATTACATGCACAAATCAGGTGAATTATTACCACAGAGATTTTCATTGTCAGTAAAACAAAACAGGGCTGTAGAGGGCCATGGGACCATGGGCCAGGGCAGGGAGAGGCAGCGGTCTCAGCGTCTTGCGTGTTGCCCCAGCTTCATCCATGTGAGGGTGGAAAGCTGGAAAAGTGATAGCCTGCAGTGCCTGCCAGGGCACATATGTTTTGGAAGCCCAGTTTGCACAGTGCAGCAGGACTACTCTAGCAAAAGTTTCTCCACTGCTTGAAGGAGTCTCTCTGAAAACCTAACTTTCTCCCTGCCATGTTACACTAATACTTATTAGGGGGTTACCAAGGCCAGGGGCCCAAACACTCCCTGATTTCTGATCACATATTAGGATCATTTTAGAGCCATTTTCATTGGCTCCTTTTTGTGCAGATTTTTTTTTTTTTAATTGCTATGCTGTTAAAGTAAAAATAATGGGGGCAGGATGCCTAGTGAGAAAGTCTTGTCCTGCCGATAGTCTGTCAGGCAGATGTTTTTCTCTCCTGGCTGCATGAAGCATTGTGGCAGTTGGGAGAGAGCAGACCTCCACAATGCTGAGGGCAGGAGCAGGGAACAGCTGAGGCAAGTTAGGACCAACATAACACAACAGCAATAGAGTACATTTCCAAACACAAAATTCATCTAATTAATTCCCTTGCAATAATAGTTTCTTGTTAAGCCATCAAACATGCTAAATGTAACCCACATGAAATTTTACTGGGGAGCTACAGAGAAGTGAGGAAAGCAATAAAAAAAGGTTTCTTGCTGCAGATTTCAGAGGGCAGCACTGACCACATTTTCCTTTTAGACAGAGATAATGGAACATCATGCAAAAAACACCATGCCCCCCTTAGAAGCTGATAAGCTCAACATTGGTGCTCACATCCTGAGAGGTGGCTGGAAAGACCCACTTTGTGGAAGAGCTCTTCAGCTTTGGCCGGTTATCTGGTCCACCCTGACACACTGAAAGGTGTCCCATTTTGTACCAAGTCAAAGCTTGTTTTATCCCAGAACTTGAAGCTCTTCCAAGTCATATTTACTGTCAGAGAGAGGTTAAACAAACAAACTAAACCCCAGGGAGATCCTGGCAATCTGTGCAGAGGCAGCAGCAGTCTGTCTTGCAGAAGAAATCCCGTGCCAGCCATACCATTTCATCCCTGCTCATGCTACTAAAAACTATCCTACCTCCCTCCCATGTGTTCACGTGTGATGCCCTGGCATGCAGCTGTTTACCTCAGCCACCACAGACCCTCAGCTTCTGACACACAAAAAGTAATTGCATCTGAATTTTCATTGATGTCCATGCCTTCAAAGTAAGACACCCCATGAGAATCTTTCCCTTCCAACTTTCCCATCCCCAAATGGTTTTTCTGTGAGGTTCAAACTATGGCCCCATCAGCAACTGACATGGAAAGTGAAGTTTGTAAGGAAGGGTGTGGGCTTTACTTTAGAAGAAGAATTTATAAACACTTGTATCTGAACACCTACCCAAGACCTCTGTGTTTGTCAGTGGAACAAACTGTGTTCCAGTTTTGTCCTTGTGTTTCACACCACAATTCCCTGACTGTCTCACATTCTGGGCTACATTTCCCCCCCTTTTATAGGTGTTTATGGTAGGATACATGCTTTGCTTAGATGTGGAATGGTATAATATCCCTCACGTGACACTGCAGTCCAAACCTCATACAGCAAACCGGCTGTTACATGACCTTTAGACATAACACCATAAATCCAAGTGCTCCTCCTGCATCAGTGGGGAAAAAAAAAAAAAGAAACAAAAAAAATCCAGTCATGAAATGGTACAGTGGTACAAATGCTAAAGACTGGAACTCCAGAGGCCAACCATCTTCACAATGAAAGAGGAATATGGCTCTAAAATCAGATTGAAATATTTTTAATCATATAGTCTTCTCCAAGACTTATGAAAATGCTCGTGTTTTGTTCTGAGGAAAGACAGCCCCATGAGGCTTGAACACTTCAAAGGGTTTCCTCCAGGAAGCACAACTCCCTGTGAATGTAATTTGAGTGATCATCTCTGTGAGGGCAACATTGTGGAATGACAGGTTTAAGTTATGTCCATGTTTGTACATGCCGCTACAGCAACCATAAATCACATCTTCACCTCCAAGGTATCAAGTGCAAGTTCAGAGCTTCAATGCACTCACACTGCCACCTCAACCCAGGCACCCGTACTTAAACTAAAAATAGAGAGAATGTTGGACTGAAAGGATGTTCTTCTCATGCTCGTACTTAGCACAGAGGCTTTCCATCCAGACATCTTTCATGAGAGCATTATCATCTCCCCTAAAAAAGATGTAGTAGAATCCAAATCCATCCAAACTTTGCTAAACCCCAGGATTAGGACTGTGATTTGTGTGGAAGTGACAAATCTCAGAAGCATGCCAGAATCTAATAGGAACAACTAGAATCACTCAGCTAAACACGTTCTGCTGGGCCCTTGGCCCTTGGCAAACCGCTCTCTGCCCTCATGCACAGAGAGAAGTAGATTAGAGAATCAAAAGGGGTGTATTACAGTCTCAGAAGCTGGATCTGATTATAAGTCTATTAGCATAACAAAAAGGAATGTACCAGGGTGGGAGGGCTGCCAAGGGGAGCACTGGTAATTGCAGTTGCAGGAAGAGCAAACAGAGCTCCTGCAGGGGCTGGCAGCGAGCGAGCACAGTGAAAGCCAGCAAGGGCTTCCAAGGGCTTTGGGGGAAATGGAAAACACTTATCCCTTCTGGTTTAATCCTGTGCAGTTGTGCAGAAGGACAAAAGAGTTTGTTCAGCATTGACCAGAGGAAAGAGTCCTATATTTCCAAAGGACTGGCTGTTTAGTCAGGGGATGAGGAGTAAAGCAGGTGTCTGAATCTACATCTAGTAGCCACCAGTGGAGAGGCAAGTCAAGGGATCTGTCAAAGAGCATTTTCCTATCCCAGTTGGCTTGTGACAGAGAAGTAAAGGCCAGTGTACTCCTTCCTGGCCAGCAGCTATGTGCCCCCACCCACCCACACCTCCACCAATGAGACCCTCTGAGCCAAGGGCCAAGCCAGGTGACTGCAGGATTGTGAGGAAGAGGGTACCCCTCTGCTTGGAAGAGCAGCAGATTTGTTCAGTTTATTAATTTAATAGGGAGGAAAAGCAAACAGTGAAACCAGAAACGAAGCTGAAGAGTAGGAGAGCAGGGGAAAAGGCATCACTCACAGGCAGTTGCCTACCCTTTTGAGATGATCATCTGGGGTTGACAAGGAGCTATTTGTGCTTTTCCTGCACACTTTCCTGCTCTACTTGCAATGAATTTTTTAATGTATTTGAGGACAAAGAAAATGGTTTGTTCAACCAAACATATTTTTGGTTCAAAATGGGAAAAGCTGCTCCTGAAGACCTGTTTTCCTTTTTCTAATAAAAAAAAAAAAATCACCCTTTCAAAAATCCTCTCTCCCTACTCAGGATTAGCTGCTTGGATAGAAGTATTTGCCGAACATGACCTGAATTTATCAAATGTTTTATCCTACCTATAACTGATTTTTTTTTTGAAAGTTTATGACTGAAGGGCAGAAACAATGGCCCAGTTTAACTTCTCATCAGATTTGCACAAGATCCAGATACAGCCATCTCCCACAACAGCACAAGTCCAGGGCCCCGTCCCTCCTGCTGGACCAGGCAGTCATTTCAAGCTCTCAGCAGCTAAGGAGGCCAAAGGCACTTTGTAGCAGTTCTGTGCAGATCTGCACCCTGTCCACAGCCCTCGCTCCCTGTGGGCACCTTCTGGAGGCACAGCGCCCACAGGAAGGCAGGTGGGAAGTAAAGTCAGGGCAGAAGCTAAACTACATAGCCTCAGGCTACATACTATGCTTGCAGACAGTAGCATACATTTGTCTGGGTGTCTGTAGCAGGAATAGCAGAAAAACAAGAGAAGGTAGCAAGCAAGCACTTGACCTGACTGAAAGACAAGGGGGAGATTTAGACGCGAAGAATTGCTTGAAAAGTTGTAATCACAAAGGATGTCTCCTGCTGTTTTCTTCCACCTGAGCTGAGGATGGCAGGGTCATGGTAAACAGCAATGGTTTAACAACACCTGACTCCATTGCCTATTTTCTCCAAGAGCAAACCAGACACGTGGAGAGCCTTTGGCCACCCATCTGGGTCACACTGGAATAACAGCACGATAGGAATGGATGTCTCGTGATGTTATTTATTGGGCTAAACTTGCCAAGTAGTGCAACAAGGCTTACACACTCAGGTCAGTTGTGTTATTATTGCAGCTTGTACCACTCAAACAATTCCCTGTGCACTTCAAAAGTTCCCTGGCCCTGCCACATGACCTCTGAGCAAGTGAGCCAAGGTTTTTAACAATATCTATTTTCCTCTGTTTCACAGATCAGTGCTCGTTATAAACTGCCAGTGTTCTCCCAAAAGATTTATTGTGAAAGGCAGCATAGAAAACATTTGTACAAAACAAACAAGCACATTGCTTATGTTTAGGAGGGACTCTCCATGTGATGTAGGTGCAAAAATTTTCCCTGCTTCAAAACACACATTTTATCTATGCGGGCTCATGGTCCCATAATTCCTTGCTGCATTTCAAGGGCACTTAGATAGAAAATGGTCTGTTCACTCTCAGAACAAGCAAGATAGGAAGGCTAACTGCACTGATTCAAGGCAGTACTTTGCCAGTGCAAACTTGTGCACTGTTAGCAGCCAAATACAACTTATTCAAGCCAGAGAACTACTACCTACCAGTTCAGGTCGTATTTCTTCTCCTGTTCCTCTTTAAATTATGAGCTTCCACAGGGCCAAGTTACTTGCATGTTTATTTTCTTTAACCAGCAAGCGCAGCTGGCAATAACTTTTTCAGTTGTCTGTCTGTGAACTTCACATTTCAGCTCCTTCTGTGTTGCCCACTGTTATTTCTAGCTGATGTCAGTCAAAACCCCAAATTGTGTTTCTCCCATCACTTAGAGCAGAACTATTCTTACACAGACCTCTACCAGTACAAACAATGCAGAATAATAGTAAAAAAAAAAAAAAAGAGTACTTCTATAAATACTTTTATTGCTGGCATAGATGATTTACTGCCCACTTAGTTAATCCCTATAAAATAGCACAGCTGAACGCCTTTAAGTTGCATGCATACAGATGACTAATTAAATACACAGTTAAATGACTTGACCTGGCACAATTCTGACCATTAAAATCATTAAAGAAATAGAGCTTGCAGTTCCCTCAAGGCAAAGTCTTCCAATGAATAATTTTGATGTTGCAATGGATTGGGGCAGTTTGGGACGAACAGGGTACTCACAAGCCAGAGGGCCAGCCAGCACCTCAGGAACTGGCTACCTGACCCCATCTCTGAGCCCATGACCCCAGCTCCTTGTTCTATGCCATGGAGACGAGGGTAGCATGACACAGGGGGTACTGGGACTGGGGTAAAAGTTAAAAGAAATCAGCCAGAAGTACTAGCTCATATTTTGACAAACTTCAGCTAAATTCAAGCCTTTCATTGTAATGCCCGGGTGCAACTGCAGTAGGGGATCAGCCAGCACCACAAGTGCACATCCCTCTGCTCCTATCCCCCAGCCCTCAGTGGTCCCAGCAGGAGCATGGTCAGGGGTATTTTGTGACTGGGACTGGGGTGTCACAGCTGGCCATGCAGGACCCCCCACCAGCACCTAACATCACCTCTGCAGGTTAAACCATGGGCATTCCTGGGCTGAAACTTCAGTCTGGCTTGGACTACTTGACTAACTATATTCTGGTGAAAAGGAGAGTTTCATTAAAACAGGAGCATCCTTGAAAGGATGTCAGTCTGTGCTTTCATTAGAAAGTTTTTCTCTGCAGTTTCCATCCTGAAGAGTCTGACACTCACCCTCATGTTCACTGCTGCTGTGTTCATGTGCACTAGGCTGGAGCAGTCATCTTGTTGTCATTAAGTGCAGTTTAGCCTCAGAAATTACTGTATTTCTACTTACTTAAACAGACCTAATTCTTCAACAGAAGTACTATTTCAACAGAAGCAATTAAAAAGCTCTGCCATTGTGGCAAGGCACCTGCTTCTATCAAAACTTCATTTAGCTTATCATTCTGCTTGACTTTCTGGAGTAATTTTTGAACAGGCAGGGTTTTTTTGTTCTACTAAGAACATTCCTCTTTGAGAAATAACAGTATTAATTAGAAACGTTCTTGTGTCATACAGTTTATAAAACCAAGCTACCATGAAATTTGCGACTTTTTTCAGAGGACAGTGAGGTGAAGCTCTCTCATTTTCACCCACTAATTACCAGGGGAAAAGAAGTATGACAGACATAAAAATACTACTGAACTTATAAAAGAGATAACAAACTATGCCATGTCTGCAAGGGTGATAATGGCATTAATAGACCCTAACCCAAATATCTTAACAAAGCTATTGTAGCTGTAGCCTGTATAAAGCATGGGCACCCAGGGGGAAACAAGGGCAAATGGAAGTCTGATTTATGTTTACTGAACTCAGCGTGAAGTGTTGTTTTGATTTCATATGAAATTCACTCTTTTTGCAAACAATCACACTAATAAATGAGGCATTGGCTGGAGGTTTTACTGACAACACCTTGCTGGGTTTCTTTGTAAAGAGAAGATGTAGGGCAATATGTGTTTAGTTGCACACATTCCTATTTATTCACCTGCCTGCAAGGCTCAAGTGGTGAAGCCATGGGTCGATAAGCCAGCCACCACCACCCATCCCATGCCTCAGCTACTGATGAAGGCACATGGTGTGGACATATCCCTGGTACTGCTCCACTGCAAGTAATGGCAGTGACTGGTTTTCATGGGGATTTGGCAGATACAATCTCCCAACATATTTCTGAAATCAGAACTTCTGTAAATGTTTATATTGGTGAAATTACCTGATAAACTACTACCAGCAAGCATTTTCCTTTGCTTTCCCATCTCAGGATGAGCCAACTATTTCTCTTCAGTGGCAGGGTACTGACTCTAGCCAAACCAAAGACTGGGCCAAGTTTGACCATGTGGGCACGATGCACAAAGACCCTCTCTGAAATGTTTAGCAGTGACATGTCAGGTGAGGACAGCCCACAGCAGCAGTTTGTCTGCACATGGGCAGAGCAACAGCAGCTGCAGCTGCAGAATGACCTGAGGCAGAAAGCACTGGTCTATTACAGACTGTGCAGCATTTTGAGATACATCTGAAGTGAGCTGACACCCAGTATAAAGTATGTGGAGCCTTTATACTTTTATAGGCCTGCCTTTTTACAAGCATCCACTTATTCCTTTCAACATAAAACTCTGTCCTTGATGTTCTGGGCACTGCATAGCCAACACATTTATTCCTGCCAGCTTTATTTATTCCTGCTGCTCTGATAGCTCCAGAGACTTTTTTCCAAATGTACTTTACCTTTTCTCAGAAACATAATAAATGGTATTTCAGAGAAAATATTTACCTCTGAGACAGCCTGGGTTAATGTGAGTAACAGAAAAGCTGAGAATGAGGAGGAAAAAAAAAGCTTTCACCAAACTCACATGAGGCCATGGACTCACCAGCAGGCAATGGGTTGGAGCTGACATGGATCTTCTCCCAGTCCTCAGTTTATGAGCAGGAATTAAGGACTCTGTGAGAGGCTTTCCCTGAGAACAAGAAGGCCCTGGAGCAAAGCTGGGGAAGGCACCATTGTCTGCAGGTATAAACCATCCTATGCAGCTTCCCAAATAAGATAACGATATTACTGACTACCCAGGGAACAGGAGCAATATCTCATTAGCTATGTGGCCAACCGCAGCTATATATCATATCTCAATGGCATGCCCCACTAAAGGACAGTGGCATTTGTGCACAAAACCTCGTGTTTCACTGGTTTGGTATCCATCCTTCCTTTCATGAGAATAGTTGGAAATATGTAAATAAATTAATCATATTCAGGGGGATGTTCAGAAGACGTTGATGAAGAGTAGTCAACAAATGTTTGCAGGAGCATTTGCACCAAAAGGGGCCTTCTGTTTATTGTCTGAATTGTAAATTAATTGAAAATTTATTAATATTAGCGGATAATTCATGAATGTAAACAGACTATATGTGATGCTCATCATCTGATCAGGAAGCTGACACAGTGCTGCACTGCTGAAATGTGAAGAAATTAATACCAAATATTCATATTTAACTTTCTTTGGAGGCCCTTCCTGGTTGTGTCTGTTTGCATGTACAGCTCATAGAAGGTGAAACATAAACAACCCCACAAAAACCTGACTTCATTGGAGATAATTTGCAAACAGAAATTAGACTGCATTTTTAAAATAAGTTGTGTCTAGTTCAACTGTGAATAGTTGCCTTACTCTAATAATAACTGGCTAACAGAGATCAAATAGCAAGTATCATATTCAGTGATGAATCCAGTCTAAAAATAATACACTTAAAACCTTTTGGGATTGAACTCCAACATATTCAAAGGAATCACAATTGCCTCCTGGACAATCTAGGAGCAGAAAATGAGACAAAATGTGCTGAATAAATTATTCATTGTGAATTGTCCCCTTGACTCTAACTTTGACAAGATGCTTCTTAGGAAGTGCCTTTTTAAATAGATAATGTAGAGCTACATATCAAAAAAGGGAGTCTGTAAAAGAGTCTTCTAACAATGAAGAGCCCTGAATTTTCTGCAGAGCCAGTTTGTTTAATTACTATTTCAAGGAATGAGGGGGAGAAAGCAGTACTGAAAAAAATCACAGTGTTTTGTTTCACTACATCTTCACCTTTTAATCTCTCTCTTTTTCCTTCTCACACAGCAACAGTGAGACACCCCACCCCCCACCCCCCAATACTATTGGTTCCTGATTTGGTATAGATCCAAGTCACAACTTCTGTTTGATGCTTTTTTTTTCCCCTGTTTGCATAATTTTGTTGATTGCCCCCTCTGGCAATTACTTTGGGCTTTTTACAGATTATTTATATCTTCCAATTTTCTTCCTATTAGTTCAATTTTAGTTTTGTCTCACAAGCAGAATCACAAAGAACAAGAAATGCCACAATTTATTGCAGTATATTTCAAAATCATTGCTATAAAGTTTTAATTCTGTTTCAAAATTCAGAATTTAAATATGCATCAGGTTGAATACTGATTGGAAAGTATAACACAGTAAAGAGCTGACATGGACTTGTGCCTCATTAACAAGTCTTCTTATAGCTATGTACGCTTTTATGCTGCTCACGAGGCTCTGAGGCTCCATGCAAGGGAGGCTGCAGCACAGGGGGAACCGCTACCGCAAGTGGGGCGCAAGGAGTATGGCATGTGGCGTGCTTGCCGCCAGAGTGAAAGGCATCTCACGCACCTGCTTTATGGCCGCAGCATGCCACAAGCTAGCATTGACATGGTCCGGCTTGCGGCATACCGCAGGCCGAAGGAAGGCATGCGAGACACCACGTCCCTGGCCACGTGCATGCCGCCAGCCGGGGCCCCAAGCCTCCTCACTTTCCCAGCCCTGCCAGCTGCTGACAAGCAGCAGGGTGAGATGGAATGTTCAAGGGAGACATTTTGTGATCTTTCACCTACTTGTCAGCTATAAGTTTAGGAAAAGGAAGGTGGAAGGCTGTTCATCTAGACCATAAAATAATATTCCACATTATTAATATAGGATGTGATACCTGAGGATGCTATTTCAGCTTAGTATTTCATGGTGGTAATGCAGCTACTTCAGCCTTTGTTGGGTGAACAGTGTGGTTGGTGGACAACCCCACAGAAGTCACATTAACTATACAGATATTGCTACAGTTAGTCATGAGATGAAGCAGCCTAGTATACTCAGACCCCAGGGCCACACATATTCAGAGAAGATGTGGAAAAGTCTGCAAGTCTGCCACAGGAGAAAATAATGTGAAAAGACAGCTTGTCATAAAGATGTGGCCAACTGCAGAAGGAAGGTAGCAGCAGAAGCACTCATCAAATTTAACTTCTGGTGCCACTGCCACAGAAGCACCTGTGTCTTCTGAAGGACAGGAAGCAGATGATTTTCTGCAATGATTATCTGTAGGGCAAAAGGGATATAAGAACTTCCTACATTGATAGAGACCCTTATAAATGCCAGGCATTGCCCGATCTCATCCCCGAGCCTTCAGCAAGGAAAAGGCTGATCCTGCTAGGGTCCAGCCTCGTCACTGGCAGCCAGGAGCTGCATCATCTCTTAGAAATGCACCCAAACCAGGTGTCAAAAATGTCATGACACTCATCTGATTTCATTTCAGCCCTTGCCTGTCTAACTTTCATTTCTTGGGGTGTGTCAGAGCTCAGTAGACCCTGAAGTGGAGGAGAAAAAAAACAAGTGGTTTTTTTTCCCTAGAAAAGCCACTCTGCATGAAGAATGAGAAGAGTTGTGTGAGTGATGGTGAGGTAGATACTGTGGGGTTGCACACACCTCACCTGAGGGAAAGAATGGCTCACTCTATACATTACTGACCAAGAGAGTGGGGTCTGCCATTTGTGAACTGGAGACATCAGTACATGGCAGGTCTTTACTATCTCTGGTTCCTTCTTTGCTGCAGTACCGAGCTCACTGGAGCAACTGCTGGTAAACCGAGCTGGCCCAGGCTTCCCTGCACTGCACTGCATTGAATGCCCAACATTTTTTTCAGTTAATTCTTGTATTCAGTTAATTCTTGTTTCCACCGCTGCCATACCAGGATTCCTCTTGCACCTAGCAGGACACACCATCTAGTAGTTAACCAGAGAAGATCACCCTGGGTTTGATTCCCTGCTTGTGACTGTGCTGTGAGAAGCCAGGGGAGGTAAAGGCGAACTTCAGCTTCTCTTACAACTGTGATCATTTCATCCCCTATTCCAGAGCCATGGCTTTTCCCACATGCTGGTGACAGTAGTATCTTGCAGTGGGTTTTCAATGCCATTTGGTTGCTAGAGCTTGCTATTCTGGTGTCTCAGCTAAATCCTCACCCAAGACAAGCCTGCAGATCCTCCCTCTGAATAAAGCAGCTAAATGGGGAGCCATTTTTAATGCAGCAAGAGTGATGACGGCTGTGATGTGGGAGGAAACAGTTATATATGTTGATTCTCCAGCCCAAAAAGACAAGCTGTTCAAACCAGTGCTGCTCTGATCTATAGAGTGATTACACCCAAAGCTCCTTTGGCACTTACAGAAAGGGAGCATTTACAACCCTGCATCTTCTCACTCTGAGTTACCTGAGGAGGTACCAGACAAGTGCCCATGGCCACCGCTCTGCTTCAACCCTGGCAACACTGCTGGATGCCTCCAGTACACATTCTGTCTGCCAATGTGAACATGCTGGTATATACTGGAAATCCAAGTCCTGACCCCTGTTGCATACAACCAGCCCCCAAATAAAGTTCAAAGAACCCAGGAGGGCGAGAAGAAAGGTCAGCAGGATGCTGCCCAGTGGATGCTGCTGCTGCTCAGTGCATGAGAAGTTGGCTGCATGGCACCACTTCAGCTTAATTTGGTGCCTTTGCTGTCTTTTCCACCTCACTCTGGCTGGAGCAGACTGGCTCTTGTCACAGCTACCATAACTCACATCCCCCTGCAACCCCTATGGCTCCCCCCAGACCCAGCCATACCAGCAGCAGGACCAGCCATCGCTTGTCAGTTAATGCCGCCTGCGCTCAGAGGACCCTCCTGAAGACTCCTGAAGACTCCTGAAGACTCCTATGTTTCTCTTCCTTGCTTTCCACAGTAGCATATATCTTTCATGAGATGTAATAATTATTATTATTTTTAAATGACCGCTGACTTGCCAGTGAGCCCATTGCTACTACACAAACAGTGCCTTTCTTCATGGTGTTTCATAGCCACATTTTTCTGGATCATATTCTTTATTTCTTAACCCAAAAGTAATACCTCAATGTTACTACTTCAAATACAGCAAAACATGGTGCATCAGCTGTTCACAATGTATGATAAACAAGCGAAGGAGAGGAAAGAAGGCAGAGAGGTTTCACTTGGAAAGTCAAGGAAATACTGCTAAAAACTCAGTCTCTCATATGCAACTCATCTCCCTGGAGCAGTATCACTTGTCACACTGCCACTAACATCCCAGATCTGTACAACCTGCATCTGACAGCCACAGTGGGTCCCTACACAGGGCATCCCTGGGCATCCCACAGCCTCTCTGTGGGACTGATGGCCTCCCTGCAACACCCCCATCCCCATGCTCTGGCTAGAAACAAAGGTCTTTAAGATAAGGGAGCCCCAAAGCCAGGGCTGCGGCTGCTTGGTGGCTTCCCGGAGTCCCAGGCAGTGTGCTTACATGATCAGTCAGAAGGGAAATGAGACGAGTGTCTTTTTCCCTACTGATGTGGGATCTCCTGGGATGAGAAAGCGACATTGCATGTGGCAATCGGTGTCCTCTCACTCTCCTCATTCTTCCAAAGGCCAAATGTCCAGGGAGGTCATGTTGTGCCCCAGGGAAGAGATGAGACAAGGAGTCTCATGGGTATTAAAAATATAAATAAAATAAAGACAAGATTCAAATGACAAAATAACATCCTTATCCTCTTCATCCTCTTCTTCCCTTCCCCTCCCACATATTACTCCTCTATTAGGTTTTTAAATAAAATCATATATTTTTTGTCCCCTGCAGCCCAGATCTCCGGACACAACACTCAGCTTTTCTGATGATCTCATAGCAGTCTCCAGAGCAAATGATAATTGCCACAGAATTCACCAATTTTTGCTAGAATCATTCCCTTGTCATTTAGCATCCAGAGAATCAAATCATGGCCTTGAAGCAGCACAAGGACCACAGAGATGCCCCCACTTCCACTTTGTCTTCCAGAGATACAGCTCCATTGCCTAAGGGGCAAGTCCCTGTTTCTCTCTCCATCCCCGTTTATAGCACCCCATCCCTCCCAGTCCTGCCTAGCCACAAGCAGAGAGTACAAAGCTCTTTTTAATATTTTAATGATACAGAACCAGGAGGTATGAATCCCGGCTAAACATGCTTGTCTCTGACTGCCTGACTGTCAGTCCATGAGAAAATTGCATCTTCAGAAAAAGTAGGGAACTTACAACAAAGCTCTGCTCAATGTATGTCAGCTTCCAAAGACTTTGTTTTCTGAGACAAGAGAGCGATATGTTGATATGCTTTAAACTGAATCAATTTAGCTAGCATTTTCACTAATTAGTAAAATAAATTTTATGTGCCCCAAGATGGCATTATTCAATCAATGTCAAACAAAGCTGTCAGAGAAACTCTTCCAGTTCATTGACACATTAATTATACCTTTCCAGACTGCAACAATTTGAATTGAAATTTTTTGAAAATTGAAAGTTTTTTCAAAATTGAAATTTCTGACAGCCTTGTTTGTCTGATATTCGCTAGAACAGTAAAAAACTTGAGTCAGACCTGTAGCGTTTCTGTCTTGTCTCTCTTCAGCCATAGGCAAAAAAAGGACTGAATAAAGGAAGAAATCCTGATCATAGGGAAATGATTGGGAAGCTACACGGGGGAATAGCCAACTCTCTAAGTACATTAGAGTTTAAATAGGAGTACTGGATGAACCATTTTTTTGGTTCATTGGCCAAGACAAGAAATTACATCTGGCTTGACCCAAAGTATATTTATATTTTTTCCCACTGAAATTAACATTTGAAAGAATGATTTCTCTTGGACAAAGCAATGACTTTGATATTGAGCATGTTGACATTTCTGTGGTTTACTTGGACTTTTACAAGTCAGCATGAAGTGGAAATCAGTGTTTCTGTCCCACAGGAGGAGGTTGGCGTTGCACCGCCAGCTCTGCCCTACTGGGGCACATACCACGTGCCATATGCTGTGCCATACCACGCTTCCCCACAGAAGGCACATGCGCTTCTCCCCACACTTTCACTCAATAAACAGAGCTAGTTTTCATTTGCTTTTCCAGGTGAATTTGGTCGTTTTACCAGCTCAGGCATACTGCTTTTTAAGGGTGGGAAAGGTTTTTACACTAAGCGTGTGCTAATGACACAAGAGGCAGTTAAGCTGGGCAAGGGGCTTCAACCAGGATGAGCAACTTTATATTCAGGAACATAAAGCAGAAGAAAATGGAGACTGAACACTGGAAAAAAAATTCAGTTGATACTATGGCAAGCCCAGTCCCTTGGGTCAAATAAGCATCAGTTACAACACACTCTGCATAGCACAGGGAATAGTTAGGCATTAGCAGAAGGATGGGATACAGTATGTAGATGTTTGACATTTCACATCTCTGTGATGCTATGAAACCCTTCTCTGGAACAGTTTCATAAGCCAGAATTAATATTCTTACTTTCCCATGAAAATGCAAGAACATTTTCCTTGCTAAAGTTGTCTGGAAGACAAATGTTCCCTCTGAACAAATCACAGGAGATAGCAAAAGTGGAAACTTCAGCCACAACATTGTCAAAGTATAAAAGTTAAATAACTTTTTTAGGTTTTTTGCCATGTGTCAAAGATGCATGAGCTTGTTCCTCAAAATAGCTTGCCTGTACACTTTGTAACACATGCTGGAATTTCCCTTCTCCTCCTCCACACTCATTTCACTTCTAAATTCAAACACTAATGAGCACAAACTGTACAAGACTGTGATATTATAAAAAGACTTTGGATAATTCTATTGTGTAGTTAAAAATATGTATGTTCAAAAAGATACTTAAATGAATGTGGTAGATTTGCAAACCACCTTGTGATGTACGTTGCCCTCTTCATGTTATAGCATTTATATGGTTTTTTAGACATATTTTTCCCAATGGGTACAACAGAGTAAAGTGATGCTGTTAACAGCATCACTCATTCATTTAATTACTTCAAGGAACCTTTTAAAAATCCTAAATCCCATTACTTAGACAGTTTCTTCAGTCCCCTTGAAAAGACTGCAGAGAGCTGCAAATGAAATGCATGCCAGAAAAAGAGAACATCTCTTTGACTCTAAGCGCCTAGCAGCCCCTCTGACTTACAGCTTTTCACTTTACCATTATTGGTCTTTACAACTATTAGTATTCTATTAGGTAATCCTAAATTTCTCAGAAACTAGAAAAGGTAATACAGTGTTAGCCAGGATGTTGGACAGTTGCAAACACTATCTGTTAACTTTGAAGTAATTGTCCTCCACTGTCTTTGCCTGAGGTCTTACCCTACCCATTCTCACAGTTACAAGCTTTTGGGGTTTTCTTTGTGCACAGACTTCTTTACCTGACTGTTAATAAACTGTTCCAGGGCCATCTGCCATTAGCAGTCCCTGTCTCAGAAAAATATCTTTTCCCTCTAGCTGGTGCCTTGCATTACAGTTGCTGCACCTTTAATGACACAAGTATTATTAAAGTAGTCTTGAGGTGTAGTTGGTTTGACAGGCCTGTCTATATCTATAAATGACTTTCAGGTTTTGAAAGACAGTTCATATGTATCTTCCCTTAAATGTCACTGCCATCTGCACTTTGGCTATCCAGGTACATGTAAATTTTTTTTTCCTTCTCTATAAATGTCACTGCCTCTTTTCATGAAGTAATTCTTGCTCACTGCCAGTGTGGCAGCAGAGCTGGGCATGCCACTCTGCTCCCAGCTTCAGTCCTGCCCTGCCACAGGGAAGGCCACCGAGCCCTGAGCAGCACCATTAGCCCAGCCAGAAGGGGCAAGCTTCTGGGATATCCACCACCAAAGTCAGTTTGCTGTCATGGCCCATCCCTCAAGCCATGAGATAAGGGCTAAGTAGTCAATGTATTCCCTGAGTCTTAGTCTCTCTGCTTGGACGATTTGCAGTAAAGCTGCCACTTATTGCCAATATTGATTGACTGTTTTGATACTGATACCCACTTAAGATCAGCTGCTGCATTCACATAAGCTGTCACAAGGCACCAGGAAGAAATGTCAGTCTCCATCAACCTGGGCCGGCTAGTAACCAGTAAATTAAATGTAGAAAATTGCGTGTCCTGACTACTCAGCCCACGTGCTGTCCAGGTCCTCAAAATAGCATCTAAATGTGCTGGACGTTTAAAAATATACCATTTCACTTGGGTGTTTGACTGGGCAAGGGTGCATGTGCCAATTAATTTAGGCACTTCTTAAAAAAGATCCCATGCAACTTTTGAATATAAATTGAGAAGGAGAAAGGGGAAAAGCTGGTCACAGTCAGAGCCCCGGCGCTTACAGCCCTGCCGCATGCTTTGCTGCTCTGATGCTAGCAGTCACGTCTGAAGTTTTTTCTACATTTTGCGTTGATATAAACACCAAAGCTACAATTTGCTGTACCATTCCTCCACACTCTTCATTCTTGAAAATAGCTGCTAAAATACAGGGTATTACCTGAATATTATGCTTACTATGAAAAAACTCATTCTTTAGCATGAATCCAGAGGAAAAAAATCCCTCCGTTTAGCAAAACATGTGACTGCTTTATTCAATTGCTCTGGCTATCAGAAAATAGTGCCTAGGTCTACATTCCTGACTTCAGCTTCAACTTCCTTTCAAAGCTAGTGGGGATGTTCAGGAGAATGTGGGGTAATCAAGGAAGGCTAGATGACAAGCTGAATGCCCTGAGGATACAAATGAAAGAAGACAAGCGCCAGCCTTGAACTCCTTCATTTAACAGAAGGGTTAACTGGCACATACAGATCAGAGGTGAATTTACAGTGTCTTTGCAGGCTAACTGGCTGGCATATATGGCTTCATGGATTAACTATCATTGTCTACCCTCTGAAAGAAAAAAATATTTTTAGCTTTGTTGTTGGAGTGAGGTTTCCAAAAGTATTCAGTCGTTGAGTCAACACCCCATTGGCTTTGAATTCATTGCAGTGAGGGAAAGAAGGCCAAGAGTGTTTGTTGTGTTTTTTTTAAATTCCCAAACCCAACAAACCCTATTGACCATATATGAACCTTTATTGTTAAAAAGGCAGTACTGGGAACCTTCTCACAACTTCTAATGAGATTTCTTCTATCTCTTGCAGAATTTGGAGGGAGATTGATTTTAAGCTACCTTTGGTGAGGTTGCATTTTTAAGAGAGTATCTTCCTTAATATTAATAGTCATGTTCACAAAGAGATGGCTACTGGGCTTCCAGACGTTTACTCTTAGACAAAACAGGGGCAAGTGAGGAGATGAGGTGGACAAAGCACTCCAGCTAAAGCTCTTCTAAGACACTCTGCAGTGTATCTGGATCACACTATTTCATACATTTGTCAGAATATTTCCCTCCATTCCAAATAAGCATAATCTTAGTAGGAAAATAAACACTAATGTTCCCACTTAGGTCTGTGGCTGTATACAAGTGAAACCAGGATGTGCATGGGATTAAATTATCTGAGTTTTGAAATGTTCCGCTCTCAATCTCAGATACTTTGCTGTACGTGTGTCTTATTTTCCATACTGATTCATTTACCCTCAGTTCTTGTGCCTTTAGACAACCATCTACAGGGTTTTGGAAGGCATCCCTAATAACACATCCAGTGTTCTTGAAGATATTTTATCCTGGTACTTTCAGTGTTAGCAGCCACCTAGACATCAAAGGTTTGCATTTGGCACAAGCAACTGTGCAACCAAATGAGTTGCATAGAAATTCACAATAATACCAGGCCATGGTATTAAAACTGCTGTTAGATACAGAGTTTGTGAAAAGTTTAGGAGCAAAAATTACTATACAAAAGAACATTGTCATAACACTTAGCAGGGAAGGCAAATACAGCTTACATGAAACCTTTGAAAGTAGATTATGTGGTCCCACATTTACATAGCTGTGGTCTATTAAAACCTTCTCCAGCAAAAAGCAAAATAAAACTGCTAGCACTGTTGTCTTAAAAGAGCATTTTGTATCCTTATTATTATTGTTGTTGTTGTTGTTGTTATTGTTATTATTGTTATTGTAGTCCAGAATAAATGTAAGTCTTAAATCCCCTGGTACAAATATAAGGAAAAACTCCTTTCCTGTGAGGGTGCCAGAGCAGTGGCCCAGGCTGCCCAGAGAGGCTGTGGAGTCTCCTTCCCTGGAGACATTCAAACCCCACCTGGACGCGGTCCTGTGCCCCCTGCTCTAGGTGTGCCTGCTCACGCAGGGGGGTTGGACGAGATGATCTCTCGAGGTCCCTTCCAACCCCTACCGTTCTGTGATTCTGTGAATACAGAGTGATGGTACTTCAGTGACCTTCCTTGGCAATGCCAATTACCTGAGCTCACAAATTTTACAGCATATCCATGACCATGAGTTCAGACCTCTGCAGTCTTTCAAAAATGAATGTTTCCTTGTTCGGAGACTTTATTATATGCTCCACAGAAAAAACATGTGCATTTCATACTATCATCAACAGGAAATCTGTGCATCCTGCTGTACATAGAGACCTTCACGAATGTATAATTCAAACCACTGTTCTTTTTGAGCTGCATTAAATTCAGACTTAGTTGTGTCTCCTTCAAGGCCCTGTACATCTCTCTTACTCCTCCCTTGTCTGCTACACAATTTATTTCTGATTCTCCCACCGCCCGCACATTTTAACTCATGTGGCCTTTGGCTGTAGCATTAGAGAACCTTTCTGACTACCCTGAAGTTTTATCTCATCAGTCTTTTCCTGAACCAAGAGGAGGTTGGAGCAGTAAGGATGCTCTTTACTCTCAAGCCTGTTTAGATCAAATAGACACATGAGTTTGCTTGCACTTGCTGGTTCAGGTTCTCTGCTTCTATTATTGCTGACTGCACTAAGCACCATGAGGCAGGAGGCTCTGTCTAGTTTCAGGAAGATGCCTTATGTTGCCATCACTAGACAAAAGAGTCTAAAGTTTTTGAAAAATCCACCTGAGCACCTTTTCTATCTCCTCCTGACCCTGCTATACAACATTAGACAAAACTCTGCAGAAAGAGGAGTAACTCCTTTCAACGACACTGAAAGAATGCTGCTCTTCACTGTCACATGTGGGGTAAAAGATCCACATTCTCCAGTCATATTTCTAATGACGTGTGCAACTGAGGGGAAAAACTCCCAGTACTGATACCAGATACACTGAACTGCACATATCTATAACAAACACAGCATCTCCATAACACTCTACAGAAAGCAACATAACCTTTTCCATTCACCTGCCTCTGCCACAGGAGAGAAGGCAGGTTTTGCAGGCTCTCTAGAGGTCTGAAGTCTGGGAT
Source organism: Anhinga rufa (assembly GCA_013400875.1). Lineage (NCBI taxonomy): Eukaryota > Metazoa > Chordata > Aves > Suliformes > Anhingidae > Anhinga > Anhinga rufa. The sequence goes on from VZTV01067426.1 coordinate 27,488, forward strand.
ACCAGTGAAGGAGCGAGCCCAAGGTCAGTGATGGGGTGCAGAGAGGTGCTTGCCAGCACTCCTCCTCTCTTGACTTGAGCTTAAGTCTTCAGTTGTCCAAACTATGTATGGTCCTAGCCAACCTACATACTCCCTGCCCTTTCTGTGCTGCTGGAGGAGCTGGTGCATGCAGGGGAAGGAGTCAGAGAGCTACTGAGACACGCAGCCAGACCTGTGATTCTAAAGTGGTCTTATGCCCACCAGTACAGACATAAGAACACTCATGTAGGCACACTGCCTTAAATAACCTGGTCCCCAGATCACTCAAAGGTTTGTGCATGAACACTGTGGCCAGTGGTTGGTACATTTGCACTTCTCCGTGAGATTCACTGTGTAATGAGGTAGTGACGTAATGAGGCACCCTCCATGTCAGGGTGATTTACCCTCTGAAGGGACTCTAAACTCCCAAGAAATCAGTGCTTTAATAGGGACTGTTATGAAAGGGAGATCAAATGTGCAAAATGAAATTGAAGGAAGAAAGACATGCAATGTTTTTAGTATTGTATAATTCAAAAAAAGTCAGAAAAATATAAAGGTTCCTGGTCGGATTTGCAAAATCCATAAAGCAATAGCAGATGTTTAACCCAGTGCATGGATGACATAGAGAAGGAATATTACAATGCATTATGTGTGTGCCATGTGTCTGTGTTGATAGTAACGCTTGGGTCTACCTTTTTGGCTCTTCGGCTGCTGTTACTACGGCACCTTCTGAACTACATGGCTGTAGACATTTAAATTTAATGCAGAGGAGGGCTGTCAGAGTTGTGCGATGTTTCTGAGTTTGACAGCCTGCACAATTCACGTCAGGATTTTCTTTTTCTGTACAGTAGTTGCTAACAGGAACATAACAACCTCCTACTGGTTTTATGCATGTTTAGTCTCCGAACAGCATGAAGACATATTGATGAATGATGAATAGAAGCTCCTTTTCTATTGCTCTGAAACCCTGTTCGTGTAGTTGTACTTTGAATTATGGGACAGCGTTTTCTCTGGCTGATACCCTGCGGTTAGTGAACCTGCACATGGGATGTAATGTAAATGGGAGAAACTGGACAGGAGCTAGATATAAGTATTTCCTATGCTATGAGTTCATTAGAAATGTCAAAAGCATGACATCAAATTATTGCCGCTTGATTTTTGTGTCCCCACCTAAAACTGTCAGTCACTAAAAACTTGGGGTGGGGGACGTGTTTCATCTACCTAGGAAGCAGTGGGCAGTACAGAATCTATGCAATTTTGGTGCTTAAACAGGAATCATGAGGCCAACTGCTGCAAGCCGGTCCAGAACCTATTGGCAAAGCAGCTCTTCAAAAAATTCAGAAGATTTCTCTCATTAGGAACAGGACAACATTCAAAGGATGGTGCATAGTCTCTTCTGAAAATAAAAAATGGACATACAAAGTTGTACAAGGTAAATCCAACTAGTTACAATAGCCTAGTTTTGGATTAAATATCTGGTCATTTGGTTTGGGGTTTGGGGTGTGGGGTTTGTTTTTGTTTTTTTATTCTACCCAAACCAACTTAGTTCTGATCTTAAAATTGCACAAATTCATTAAACATCACATGCTCTGAATTAAGGAAAGACAAGGAAAGTAAAATTTTCATGTGTTTTCCTTTTTCTGCTAAAGAGCATAACATAAACTACAGCTGTTTTGTTTTCAAGTTTTATAAAAATCTAAGAATAATTTGCCAATAACAATTATAAGCTCACTGAAAAATAGCAGTGCTTGAATCTCACCTGTAGAGTCCAAATGTCTCTTTAGGAACACTCATAATCTTTTTTTTCGTGTATCAACCCTCAAAAATTTGCCAAAAGTTTTATCAAATAAGTTGGCAATATGTTGGGGTTTGGGATCTTTGAACTTTTTTGGTGACTGTTACGAGTGGTGATAGCAGATTAATACCTCTGAAGGCTGCTCTGAAGTTCCTTAAGTTCCCTAGGAATATAGTGTCTATAATATAGGCCTTGGCAGTGGTGGTAGCTGCTCACAGTGATGCAGGACAAGGATGCAGAGATAGAGGAGCTGGCTGGGGGAGACCCTCACACAAAACCTCTCGTTTGTAGGGCTGAGGTAAGAGGATTTGTTTACATGTTCAGGCCATAACCAAGCAAGGAAATGTGGTAGTGTTTTGTGACGGGGGTATTTTTCAGTTTTCACTACAAGAAAATAGTACCAAAAGACTTGTTTTACTAGTGAAGCTGTCTTGATTTCCAGCAGTTGGGTAAAAAAAGAAAGGAAAATTATGCAAACTGAGGCTTATCGTCTGTGTTCCAGTGGTGGCTGGAAATTTGGGTTTTAAGCATTGGTGATGATCTCACCTGAAGGGAGATCATCAAAAGTCCCAATTCTGGAAAAGAAATATAAATCAAATCTTTGTGTCTAATAATTTTTCCTCATCAGTCTTGTCTGTGACTGAGATGACATTTTGAGTATGACATAAATACATTCTGCTCTTGTTATAAGGCTCTCTGCTATAATAGACTTTGATATAAATCTATGCTATCATGCTTCCCTGTGCCATTAAAACTCATGACACCCTTGTTACAACAACATAATTTACAATATTCCAAAGTAAACTGCAGATATTGCTGTAAAGAGATGTTTACTATTAGTTTCATGTTTTCCCAGATTGCAGACATAAAGTGATTCTGGTCTCTAGATATTTAACTAAAAAAAAACCAAACAGGTTTCCATTTTATTTAAATGATTGAACATTACTTAATTTTTCAAGTCAGATTCTTTTACACAATTCCAGAAGCCTAAAATATGACTTATAAAACCATTGAGAGTGAATGGCAGGAACACCCTTATCCATGTCAAAATTTATAAAATTCAGTCATTTGGATCTGGATTGTGCCACCCTTACCTGTGCCTCACATGTAAGTAATCTAATCTGCAGCACAGCCTCCACTCCCAGAATCATGAAGAACTGTCAGAGGTCCACCTCCATCCCTTTACATTCCAGGGCCAAGCAAGCTCCATAAACTCCCTGTTATGTGATGGGTCTGAAGAGGGGTTAAAAAAGTCTCTTTTAGACAAAACACTGAGAGGATGGTGCACAAATGGAAATGCAGTGCTGGTAAGAGCACCGAAGGGTGCGACCCATGCATGTCGGTCCCACTGAATTGTGTGCATGCTGTGACCTGTACGAAGCATCAACCTCAGCCAGAGCCACATAGATCTGCTGTACAAAGAAATACAATACAAAGGTGGATAGCACCTTCTACTTGACCTGATTACTTTGCTCAGGACAAGGTGCTCTTTAGAGCTACCATGGCGGAGCTTAGCATCTCCCAGATGCTTTCCATATGCCTAGCTACTCCAAATCCAGTTTCACTGGCTGATCATGTAACAGTGCTGTGAACCTCCTTGATTTGTGGAGGGAATTAACACATGATAAAATTGGAAAGTCCTGTTGCATTTCTTCAGTGTTTAGTTGCAGAAGAGAGGCTCTTGGGCAAAAGGGTGTCTCCAGATGGTGCAGCCTGGCAGGCACCATGGCTGGCCAGCACCACCCAAACTTTCCTTCATCGTAGTCAAAGCCCCCACAAAAACACAAGGTAGGCAGTGAGCACTAGAGAAGAATTTGCACCACTAAGCTAGTTTAAAATACGCTGCAAATATTTCATGAGGTGTCCAAAGTGAGATTTATTGTCACCATCCATTCCAAAATATGTATAACAATTCATCCAATGTCATACACTAGAAACTAGCATTTTTTTCAAAGGAAATTGGTCTGCTTTCACTCAAAATCTGTGCACTGCTTATGATCTCATAGTATCTCATAAACAACTCATTCCACTGCACGTTCTGTATGTTGGAAATGATGTATTAAACCTAATTCACAGTATTTTGTGATACCAAAGACAGAGAAGTTGTGTGAGGTTTTTTCTTACTGATTTTTCACATGTTAAAGGGGCTGAGTCTGCAAAGACATGTATGCATATAGGGTACGTATATATATATAACCATATGAGGCCCTAAAGAGGTTTTGAAATGTTTAGGAATGACCCAAAAGCTTGCTGGTTCACTTTCAAATCTGCATAATTTTGTTTTTATTTAGAGGTCATGTTCTAGTTCAATCCCAATCACAATCAATCAACATAAGCCCCAGATAAGAGCTGTCTGACAGCTGGATATTAGAAGAAAGCTCTTCTTCATGCATGTTTGAAAAACTTCACCATTAATCTTGCCATGAAATCTCGGTTAAATGATTGTGGAATATCACATCAAAGTTATCTGGTGATCAGCAATGTGACTTATTTTCTGACAAGTACAACTTTGTCATTTTTATCTGATGGTCCTCACATCTTCACACAAAAATAGCTCTCCTTTTTTATTCTCTCCCTTTTTTCCCCCAGCTTGACTACAGTGCAGATTTGTATTCTTGGCATTCTCATCCTGTTTGATGAGTTTTAGGAAAGTCCAATTGTCATTTTGTCCCCAGAAGCAAAGCAAACACTGCCCTAAACTGATAACAACACAATTTAGCTGCCCTATAAACAGTCATTTTAACTCCATGATATGTGGCTGCTGCTTCAACATTCAAGCAATGGAAATGACATCATTATCAGGCAACTCTAGATGATGAAAAATAGCCTACATTAGGGAACACTCTGAACCCAAGAAATCTCCAGCTATCAGTCATTGCAATTATAATGTACTTGCCTCTATCTGCAAATTTAGACCTACGATGAGGCTGAACTTGCAAGGGAAAGAAATACAATTTCCAGAGGATGTTTGTATAATTAAGCAGAAACACCACTGCATTTCTGAGGAGAATCTTTGTGCAGAGGCCTACAAAAGCCTGAAGGCTAAGAGATTTCAGCCATAAAAGAAATGTAATGATCCCCAGGGAATATATATGGTTTTAGAGATGCACTGTGGCTGTTAAAATAGACATTTGAGGTGATTCTTTTTCAGAATGAAATTTACTATTTTATGGACACATTTTCCTGCAGGTTTTTTGTCTACTGTAAGTAACAGTGTGCAGAGGTGTTGTGCAGCAGAAGCATATTCCTTGCAGTAGCTGTTGTTCCAAATGTAACGCCAAAGCCTTGCAGAGTATAAGACTTCCCAAAACCAGAGCTGTAAAGGAGAGTGCTCCCAAAGGCAGGACCTGCAGAGGTGCTTGCATGAGTAGTGCTGAGATCACAGGACAAGACAAGATGCAGCAGGGAGGAGTGTAAAGCAAGGAAGTGGATTTCAAACTGGACCCAAGAACTGGCTGACTCAGGAGCTACTGCATCAATTTTGGGGACAGAGGGGTGATTTCTGAGTAGTGAGAGCTAAGTGATGACAGAAAGCAACACCCTGAAATTCACAAACCTGTCTAAAACTATCATGGTGCTACCTATATTGTGAGATTGTAGCTTGCCAGCTGTGCCTAGGTGGGACAGAGGAAGAGAAGCGCTAAGGAGCAAAGGGAAGGTTGTTCTCAGAGTATCTCCTTGTCTAATACAGGGAGCCCTGGAAAGACAGTCTGTTCTTGGGAGTTTTATATAGGTGTCCCCATGTCAGTAAGGAAGAACTGGGACTTCCGAAAACTCTGACTTACTCAAGCTTCCCTATATATTGCAGAAATATTTTAACTATTGAGTGTTTTAGAGCAAGGCAGAGCAAAGGATCCTGGTATCTGCTAAAGCAGTAACACGCTCTCAAGTTTCCTTTGCCCTTTCCCTCACTGAGGGGCTTGATTTTACAGCCATCTGCCCCATGTCAGCTCTCCTTGCTCTATTAATTGCATGGGAGCAGGATTAAGTCTCTGGAGTGTATCTTTCAATGACATTTAGCCTCCTACACAGAGCAGGGATATTTGAACACTTTTGTCCTGTAAGCAATAGGAGGTTGTGTTAACTCTTCTCTCCTTTTGCCCACGTTTTACATCATGGGAAACAAATCGAAACTTGCAGCTCTGCAGTGTCTAGATGTTGTACCTTAGGTAAAAAGAAAGACTTCCTTCCCTAGTTGATCTAGGGTTGGCTGTGAAGGGGTACAGTGAAAACTGGGTAATGAAATCTCAGGTCTCTTGGAAGGCCATGATAAAAGCAGCTCTGGACACCATTTTTCAAGGTAGAAAGGTTCTTGAGTCAAGAGATCACTTTCTTTCAAAATGAAAAGGGGAGAGAGACACTTTTTCCTCTTTATAAACAGTAAGTGAAATATTTTGTCAACATTTTCTGCTGTATAAACATAAAGTCATTACTGGCAGTCTTAGCAATTTGTTTAGGTGCCAGAGTAAAAGGTTTTCACTAACTAAAATGGTCTATAACCCTTCTAAGAAAGGTGCCAATAACATCTTATTAAAAAATTGAAGTGATGTAGTTTTCAAAACAAGTTTGTTTCAACTGTTTTCTTATAGAAACAATTTAGAAATTTCAGTGTTTCTTCCTTCTGCTTTCCTAATGGCTTGAATGGGACTGCTGTATACTCAAAAAGCCCAGGCAAAGCATCGTTTCTCTGCCATCCCCAGCTTCCAGAATCTTATCACATCTTCCTATGTTTTATGCTCTTAAAGTCTCTCTGTCCAAGGCAGGAAATTACAAGAGAATTGCAGTTGTCATTTGGGTTCTGCTTTGTTTTGTCTTTTTAAGAACATTTCAAGAATGTTTTTTATCCCCATGTTTATTAAGAAAAGCTTGAAAATGTGACTCATAGAGGCTCAGAAGCTGGCAATTGAATAAAAGGAAATACAGATTTACAGCTCCGTTATTCCAAAGCTAGTGCTGTGCATGGTGGGATGGGACAGGAGGAGGCTGACACATGGTTTTTGCATGCAGGGGCTCTAGCTGGGGCTCCACTTCGCAGTCCAGGGCAGGGGCCAAGTATGTCCCACAATCCTCGCCTAGGGCCAGCCCCAGAGCTTGGGCTCTTGTCATGGTTTTAGCTAGGATAGAGCTACAGTGAAGAAAATTAACCATGACAGTTCTCAAAGCTGAGAGGGGCCACAAACCTGGGGGCCACAGCTGAGCCAAGCACTTCCAAAACAAACTCCTGTATTTCTTTCTCCATGTTGCATTTTTCTCTACCATAAACACAAGCAGAAGGTCTGTCCTGTACTCAGAAAAGCAAAGATTTGCTCCTGCAGTCTTTACACACTGAGCCTTAAAACTGACTTTCACCTACTTCTCATTACCACCACACTTAACAATCCTGTAACCTCACCATTGCAGAGTGACGATACCTCAGAGAGGGAGCTTGAGAAGCAGACAGAGCAGACCAGAAGCATGCCTGGTGAGGGCTGCTGGATACTGCTTGCTTCTACCCTTTGGCTGTAGAGGGGACCTCTAGGAAAGGCAAGTCATGGTAAGTGCTTGCTTCTCTGTCTAAATCTCTGAGCTCCTAATTGTGACACTACTTGTGAGAAAGATCAGTGGTGGCGCATTGTGAGCACAGGGAAGCCTTTTCCAGGGACTTAAATCAGGCTCAGCACCAGGACAGAATTACCATCTCTTTAGGTGGGGAGGTGAAAAATCTGATCATAATGGTTTTCAGCAAAGACAAGTGAGTGAGAGAAACCTGGACTGTAACGTACACTAGCATTCAGGAGCAAGGAGATACAGAGCAGTGAATGCAAACAGGAAGAACTGTCTGTTTAGCAAAAATACTGAGGCAATAGCAACTGGTCAGAAAAAGATTCATAGGGATTGGTAGAGAGGGAAGGGAAACCTCTTCAGCTGCATGGGTTTAAATGATTGCTACAAATGCTTTCTGAATCCATGACATGCTTTCACATTGCCACTGGAACTTTAACACTAGGAAATCTTTTAAAGGATAAAGATCTTGAAAGATATTGCTTCCTGGAGGAAGGACTCTTTCTGACAGTGCCTTTGGTAAGTCTGACCTTGTGCTTCTCCCAGAGCAAGGTGACCCTGTCCCTGCACAACCAGAGATGGGTTCGAGTGGTGGGGTACAGCCAGAACAACAACCCCCAGGCTGCAGATCACTGCTTGTTTCTTGAGCTCATGTTGAATAGAATTTGAAATTTCGCCAAGGCACATCTTGCTGATTCACCAGTCGCACTTAATGGCATCATGATGGGGGAGCTACTGGCAGTGAAGAAGTGCCTTTGATAACATCTTCTAACCCCCATGGTGGGGATTGCTGCTTCAGGCTACTCATTGCCCTCCACCTCTCCCACAGAGCCGCAGGCAGCTCAATGCCCCATGATGCTGGGACCAAGCACAAATGTGGGCATTAGAGCTGTCTGGCTATTGGCACAGGAGAAGACTTCCCTGTTGCCTCCCCATCACATCCAGTGCAGCTCATCTGAAGTCTCTCATCTCTCTCCACTTTTCATTTTCCTCTGTGTTGCTGAAGTTCCCAGGTAGGTATCAGAAGAAAGGACCCACAGGCTCTAAATGCTTTGCAGATAACCCAGATGCTCCACTTTTAAGGATACTACAAAATGTCAGGGTAGATCCGCAAAGGTCTGGTCCCAAACACATAAAAACCTGATATTTCCCTGTCCTCTAAGAACTCATATCAGCGAAGTGCTGGCAGTCAAACTCTCCTGCATATCATATATCAGAAGGGGAAGATTTTTGACTTGTTTCTTGAAGCCTTAATCTATGTGTCATTAACAAGAATGAGAGATGGAATACATTTAGGTATGCATAGAGTTAAACAGGCATTGGCCTTTAATAGTTTTCATCAAGGAGACATTATTGAAGAAGAGAGGATATTAATACGTACTGGTATATAAGCATTCATGATGCTGATGGAAATAGGGAATTCTGTGAAGAGAAATATGAAAACCATTGACTGGACCACTGACCACATTGGGGATATGACAGTATCCACTAAGTAAAGAAGACCCACAACTCTGTTAAAAAGACCACAATTGCCTTCTTCAATTTATTCTCAGACCTTCTATTCCTAATAGCAACAATAATTCCTGTCCACAAGAATAACACCAGCTAATAGGTTTTGTGGCTCATCTGTTCTGAAAGATAATGAGTGACAATATCTTGAATTTGCCACATCGTATCAATATTCAGAGGAAGCAAGGATCCCTTAACTATTAAAGCTATGTCAAGTGCAAGTGAGGGAAATAAAAACACAGTATAGATTTTTTTCAGTGACAGGCAGAGAGCAAAGATTCAAAGCTTAAAAATCTTTGCACAATCTCTAAATGAGTCACAGGAATCCAAAATAACCAAGAAATCATATGAAACATTTTTTAAGTTAAAAAAAAAAAAAAAAGACAAAATTCATCTGTAGGAAACAATCTCAGGGAAATTATTCCAGGAAAGAATTTGTTCACTATACATACAGCATTGTATGTCACATGGTCTAATTATAGGAATGAAAGCAACATAGGAATTAGATGGTCTTTTCAAGCCTGTAAGGAGAGTGAACAAAGAATATAATTACACAGCAAGCCTGTTGATTAACCAATTACTAGTTAAAGCAGATTTAGACTTTAAATTAATTTGGTTCTGAATTCTGGGGATTTTTGGGCTAAGATAAACAGTGTTTGAAGATTAATTATCCTTGTCTAAGATGAAGGAACTCATTTCAATTTTGTCAGCATGTCGAAAGACTCTGGCTCTTGTATGGAAGAGGGTAGACTGCAAATCTCAGCAGTATTGAACTGACTGATTAAAGTGAATTCTGAGACTCCTAATCACTCTAATCCTCACAAAGAGTGGCAATATTACACACTACATTGTGCCAGCCCAAATTAATTTTTAAATGAAAAACAGACCAATATTTACCTAGAGGAGAAAGTGCACTGTCTCCAAAGGACCAAAGGAAGTCCAGCCAAAGAATTACAAACTCAATAGTGAGGAAACATTGGAGCACAGCTCTCCATGCAACTTTGACCAAAGAATAATAACAGGGAAAGTAAAGGTGCTGTTGTGGCACCTGCCATTTTTCTGTACAGTACAGTAGCATAGCACACCATAGCATTCTGATTGAACTGTGTGGGAGTAGTAATATGACATTTTTCTTCTCTGTCAGTAGTCCACCTATAGCCTCAGTCAAGCATTTGGTAAAGGAAAGATTTCATATTTCAATAGCTGTCCTGAAGGGATTTCCTTGTCAGCATGCCTAGCAAGGTACTCAGCTGCCTAAAGTCCCCTGGTATAGAGGGGAGCATGTACACCACGGTGTTGGTAAGTGCCCCAGACCAGCACAGCCTGCTGCCTGCATCAGAGCCTCCCTGTCTCCTACTTGGCTTCTCCATTAAGTGTCCCCTCTTTGCCTCCATCAGGGATCAACCTTTGGCTTCATGCCAGCAGTGTGTTGGAAGAGAAGGATTTCCACAGCAAGTAGCCCAAACCCTAGCCTAAATGCAAGTTTTATGTATAGCTTGGTAAATACAATCAGCAAAGGATACCTTTTGGGAAGCCCCTGGAGAGCACAGTTGTACCCCTGCGTGCTGAGTACCCACTCCTCATCAAAGCAAACATTATTTCCACTAAACTTTGGTGCAATCCAATAAGACCATTCCTTATGTCCACATTCCTGAGGCAGCATATTTCCTCTGGAGTCAGTATAAGGCATTGCAGTTTACAAAAACAAGCAGAAGGGGCAAATTATATTTTTGAAATGCAAAAGCTCACGAGAGGTCTGGACCTCCTTGTGGTGGGTGCTGTAACAGCATGGATGGAGACAGCCTGAATCTCAGAGAACATGGCAAAGTAGATGCAAGATGGCAGAAAATGGTGAAATAGATGAAAGACTGCAGATTGCCTGCAGAATGAGACAGGTCTGATGTGGTTTCCAGAGTCCAGAGAAGCAAAGCAGATCTCACAAAAGGTAGGTCTGCAGGGACGAGGGCAAAAAAAGCATTGGCCACTGCCAGAACAATGTCATGTCCCCTTGTGTCCCTCTGCTTCCAGCTCGGGTTGAGCCTGACTTGCATGTTTCCTTTCCCAGGCCAGCAAGTGTCTATGGGGCAGCCAGAGCTGGGCTGAGGAGGGAGCTGCAAGCCCCAGCCAGCAACACTGAAGGTGAAATAGCTGCCTTCAAGTGGAGTGCGCTACCTCTCTTGTCCTGTTTGCTGGATGAATTGGGTCATGGGAGTACTGACAACTACTTCTGCTCCTAAAGTGTTTACTGTGGAGGGTCCAGACCTTTACCATAAGTAAACAGTAAGATACATGTATGTCCAGTTTCTTCCCCTCAAAACCTTTTCCTTGAAACATCTGGTGCTTCCAGGGTCAGTGCAACCAAACCCCAGCAAACATGGGATCCTGCAGCGTGAACTCCTGCTCGGTGTAGGTAAACCTGGAGCCCTGGATTTATTCTCATTACACTTGACTTTGTCTTTCAGCCACTAGAAGACTAATGACATTTTAGGCTTGTGAATGTGTGTGTGTGTGTGTGATTTCTCTTGTGAAAGAGATACTACAAACGCACAAGAAATATCTGGTGTACAAGGTTGTGGAATCTTACATCATTTTCATATGATGGGTGACTTAAATGTACCTTTGGCTAGAATCATTGATTTTTATAATATTACTATTGTTATTACTTCAATTTCAGCCTGAGTAGGAGTCCAGTCTTGGAGCAAACCTCATTTTGCTAGGTGCTGGACATACACATGACTATAAGGTTCCTGCCTTACTCCATTGGTGGCCCTAATTCCCAGCTGGGGGGCAATGCATTGGCTTATCCCTCAGTTCCAGACCCCAGAGATAGCTGTCTTTCAGTCATGCAGATGTGGCACACATACAAGATATGTTATAGGCTTCACATGAAACCCTAAACTGAGCTGCAGAATGGCAGAGAAGAGATCTGTGTCTTTGTGTAGGAGAAGATCTTCAAAAACAGGATTCTGGGAAACTGTTGTTGTATGCACCCCACCAGTGTGATGTTTGACAGTTTCTTAGCACAGAAATTCTAGGGACAGCATACGTATCTTACATGCAGGTATCACTTACATCCAGGGAATTCATTGTTTTTAAAGAAAACCTGTCCCTGTCAACCCAAAACCTAAGATCGTTAATACTGAGCTAAGCAAGTATGTTTATGCAAATAACTTTCAGAAGTAGAGAGGCCAGCTTTTTTTCTCCTCCTTCCTCTCCTTTCTGAGTCACAGTCTCACATTCCCTCTCATGCTTGCTCGCTCCGACACCACTCAGCCAGACATAGGGAAAAATTCACCTCCTGTGTTTCAAGAAGTCCCTCTACAAGCTGTAGGACCCACAAGCCCTGGTTTCCCATGGACGGGCATCCTGCAGCAAAGCCTCAGCTGCCCCTTTTCTTCTGATTTTCCCTTCCAAAGACTCCTCCAACACTTTCAATCCCTACCAGTGCCCTGTCTCCACTGGGCTGGTAGAAACCCACTCTGTGGCTGGGTCTGGGGTAGAGATATGTGGCCAGTAGCTGTGTACTGCTTACAGCAAGGATAAGGAAAAGGGATAACCAGGGCAGAAGAAGCATCAGCTGGATCAGAGGTATGGCAGGAGTGGAGGGACTGTGCCACACTCCCCACCTTTCCTGCCCAGCCATGGGCTGGCAGGCTTACTGCAGCTGGAGCCACAGGGAAGCCAAGTCTGTACACAGCTCCAGCAGATCCTCACTGAGCCAGGGTCAACAGGGCTTGTAGCTCGGGTAGTTTTGCACAGTAGAGGTAAAGTTCCCTGTGCTGATTGTCTGCACTCCCATTCCAGAGTGAACAACACAAAAATATTGCCAGATTTTACATATACTCGTATATATACCCAGTTGTATATGACCAGTTGTATATGAATTTAAAAAAAAAAAAAAAGAAAAGTATTTTCCACTGTCCTGACTTCCAGAAACAACGACTTTGTTTTGGATGAAATTTAAATAAAACAGCAGCTTGAGGCAGATAGGTTTGGGAAAAAGAAAAGCAACTAGAAACAGACTCTTACAATGGAAAATATTGTGCAGGCCTCTTAAATGGAGGTGCCACCAGCTCTTCCTGAAGCCATGAATTACTCATTTCAGCCCTTGCATCTCACAGGATTTTCAGAGGACTGCCGGTACAATGCCTGATGGGGAACGGGCATGCGGTGAGTGCCCTGACAGGGTGTCAGGGTGCTTGATCACCAGGTGGTGGTTATGGATGGGGAGGTCTGGGCACCCCTGCCCTGGTGATGCCCAAGGGCTGACTGCTGAAGCCACCCACCCCTCACAGCCAGAAACCTCCCCAGCCCACAGCGGCACTGGGCAGCATAGCTTTCCCTTAGCAGAAGCCATCCAGAGCATTTATATGATCATTGACATGCTGCTGAGAGCCACCATGCCCTCAGAGGCCACAGTCTGTACCAGGGACTCAGAAACATACGTTTCTTCTCAGCGTACAACAGGGTTGACACTTCTGCTTCACCCACAGCTGCTTGCCTTGCAGCATCCTGCAGCTTGGGTACCTTCAGCTGCTCCAAGCACCCACCAGAAATGTGAAATGAAAACATAGCTTGTTAGAGCATAGCTGCAGGACCAGGAGCAGGTTCTGCTTTGTGAAATTGAAGGAGTACCCAAAGGCATCTTGAGCTGCTTCTGTCACCAAGCCCTGCCTGCCTAGGACATGGGGTCTCAGGAAGCTGTGCTCTGCTCAGTGCTGGTGCTGCTGTCCTCAGCATCACTGTCTGTAGCTGCAGCTGTCATTTATTTTTTCTACAGAGCTAGAGATGGGTGAGTCACCCTGCAAAAGCAAAACAGCAGAGGAGTGAGAGGCCAGGCCTGTGCTCAGCTATGCCCAGGTATACCCAGGAGGTCTCCACTGCTTTCAGGGAGCTCCGCTCACAGCCAGAAGCCACCATTTCGGTGGCCTGCAATAAAGAACAGGCAACCATCCCCTCTCTGGGGCCTCTGGATGCACAGAGTGTTCAGGTGTGAATCACTACTGTCTCAGCAGTGGATGCCAATGGGACAGTGATAGCAACAGAGACATTGCAGTATGCCAAATTTCTGGAGGCTCTGCATGCAACAGCACAGAGCTCCCAAGCCTCTCTGTGATGGCCTCTTCGGGCCTTTGCTCTCTGGAGGGGGAAGGTCCTGGGTTGCTGTACCGCTGTTGCAGTGAGTTACGCTCAGGCACTGCACAGGAGTGAGGTGGGCTCTCCATAGCTCAGAAGGAGGAAGGCTCTCCTGGCCAAGCACAACCCCAAGGTCTCCCCACCCTCTTACCACCCTCCACATCACAGAGTGTGTGGAGAGGCAGGGAACAGCCCACTCTTGCACCCCAGCAATCCTCCACTTTTCTAAAAGAATATCTATGCCGTCATGTTACTCCACAGCTGGCTTGCTCTTAAGACCCTCCAGAGAGCCAGGAGGTCTGGAGGGAGGAAACCCAGGCACAGGGTGGGGAGTGGCCCAAATTTTAACTTCAGCACTACAGGCAGTGAGGACACAGTCAGTTCCAGCTAGGTGGCACAGCAAAATCAGCTTCATGCTTGGCCATGCAGATTTCACCTGCAGTATCATTACACTAGAAGCACCTGGAATTAGCTTTCAAGGTGCCTTCAAAGTTATAGTTATAGTAGAGGATGTTCTGAGTTCCCACAGAGCAAAAATGACAGGAATCACTTTCCTTTCTATCTCAGTTGTGTAGAGTACATGCATTACATAGCTGCTACTTTAGGCAATAGGATCAGACCTACCAAGACATTTAGGTACTAACTTCTTATGAAGTTTAATGCCAAGTTGGATGTGCAAACAAGAAAGAGCTTGCCTCCCAAATTCCCTTTTGGATCTGACTTATAGTTTTGGATGTTGTTATTCCAATGTCATTCTATTTGCTCTGGCCTTGTGTCTCTGGAGATATTATAAATAAAGACTCAAAGGAAGAAAAAAACTTTGACACATTCAGCCAGCTGTGCAGTTCTCTCACACAGGCACACAAGTACCCCAGAGGTAATCAGCTGCAACACCGCAGGGTGAAATCCAGCCCTGGATTATCTTAGTGCTACATGTGGTAGCCAGTGATGATTAAATTAGCCAATGCTTTTTAAAAATCCATCCATACATGCTTGACATTGAATGTCTGCATTAGTGAAGACCATAGGCTATCTATTCAGTGTGCAAAGCAATATCCCTTGTAATTCCTTCTAAATTTATTGCCTCTAATGTTGTAGAGACCTATGGTTCTCATACTGTGGGATAGGATCAGAAGGGAGGAGCTGACGAGTTCTCACTGTGTCCTTCAGAACTGGGAATATCTCACTCAAATGCTTTTTAATGCTGCTCCTTGCTCAGCTTGGGAAAGGCTTCTCTGGTCATGGCTTTTGCAATTTTTCATCCTATGGGACATTTCTAAGCAGACCAGTTCTGTTTCCTTAGCAGATTTCACTGTACCTTTAAAGCAGGATTAAGTGGCTCTCAATCTATTACCCCTTGAAGTGGAGATGAGAGACTCAATGCATGGCTAGCCTTTGAGATGCAGAAATGAGAAGTGCTAGAGGCACAGTAAATATTCAGGTAGAAAAGCAGCATGACAGGACTGAGCCCTTAGCTCTCTTACAAGGAGTGCTGCCACAAGAGTAAGGCCATGTGGCACATCTCTGCAACTCTGGTACAGAGAGGCCCTCGGCAACTCGAGGCACCAGAGGTGCCAGGGATGCCACTGTGCTGCTCTTCCTGGCCTAACTTAGGTTAGGCAGTTCACCACACTAGCAGTGTACTGCACTGGGGATATATTATTTTCCATCAACTGCTAGCCTAACAGAGATTACCCTTCACCAAATAACATGTCGCAATAGGAGGCAAGTTTCCCCTATCATACCATACCAATGCCATTGAAAGTCCCACGGGACATTCATAAACCCAAGGCACTTCTGCACCAGGTGAGGTGCTTCACTCAGTACTATGTAAACACAACCATTGAGATTAATTAAGTCCACAAAGCAACAGACTCGCTACCAACAGCAGGTTATCAAGGTATGAGCACTACACTGGCTGCACAGAAGTACACCTCTAGGACAGAAGGCAGCTGGCCAGGTCTATGTGGCAGCACTTTTTTGGCTGGGGTGGTAGCAGTAGCTGCAAGGATATGGGATGTGGGTGAACAGGCCAGCAATGTCACTGGATACTCAAGGCCCCTTGGCATTCTGGGCTGGTTCATACTGTACAAACACAATTTTGTTACTCCCTGACTCCCTCTGCATTGATTAGATGTACAGCCCATTGCACTCTGTAGTTGTACACCTATCGTAAACCTGGTCCTGCACTTCTCTTTCCCCATCTTCTACCAAAATTAGCCCTATGTGGCTGACACCAGCAGATACATTGTTTCACAGTGTGTCTAGGCACTGGCTGCCACAGTCTTAAATCATGCAAGCTTCCTGTGCCATTGTGATCCTGGTTGCTCAGTTCAAGTCAGCTGGGACAAGGTGAGTAGGTATGTAAGTATGCATAAAGGCAAATGGAAAAAGCAAAAATAGGTTACAAATGCTCCAGTCCTTATAAAAAAATTAATCTTCAGGGCACTTTGACTACATAGCTCTGGAAGTAAGAGGGCTTCCCTGTTGGAAAGGAGGTTAAATGACTTGCCCCAACAGTCACACGTGGCACAGGCGAGGTCAGAATTAGAGAGCCGGGTTCCCATGTCTCTGGCCCACCAGCAGGCCAGTAGGCCATATTGACACTATAATTATACATTCCCCTTTTGCCCCTAGAGCTTTTTGCTAGAGCAAGATAATTAAGCTTTCCTTCTGGCTATCCTCTTTTAATGAAACAGTGCACGTAACACAGCTTGGTATTTATTAACGATAATGAGTTTTTAAAACAATTTGAGGCAGCAACTCACCTTTCACTTGTGTGGTTGTGGTGCATGTCCAGCACCAGTCCCAATTTAATGATGCCATGCGTCTTGGGTCAGTCTCCTTCAGAAGGCAGTCTGTAACATAAAATACAGCAGCCTCCATTTGCAGTCATTCTGGTCATTTTGTATGAAAAGCAGGTCCAGGCTTGAACTTACAGGAGCAGATGCCAGCTTCCCCTTCTCTTTGAGTTGCTGATGGTGGTTATTAATTTTTAGAACAAGGTCACAAGTTTATTTGCCTGCTGAACCTCAGTTAGTGACCTCACACCTTGTAGGCAAGTAAACATAAGCCTTCGATACCTGACACTCCCATTGTTTCTTAACACAGAGAAGCAAAAATGTAAACCTCAAATTTACAAGAGCCCACTGAGGTTATGTATTAATACCTCAGTTGCTTGAGCTGAGATGGTTTGATGAGCACAGATCAGCTCTCTGTCACAGAGGCCATGGGAGTCAAAATCATGCTGGCAGCTGCCTGCCATGGTTGAGGGCTGCAGTGCATGACCTACCTCACAGGTCATTTTTTAAAGATTCTGGTTTCTAGTGCAAACCTTCTTGAAGTGACTCTGCTGCTTGGGATACATCCTTGGGAACATCTCTGTGGGCTGATGTGAGAGGCTGCAGTACAGTTTTCCCTTCCTAGGAGAACAGGTTCTGGCCCAGAGCCCCCTGCCCTGACCAAGATGGGACCTCTGAGAAGTCCCTGGTCCCAGCCCAGGAACTGAATGCACAGCCCTGATTAGGGCTGGTTCTGGAGAACTTCGAGGTATTTTGAAAATGTGTGAGGTCCAACTCCACAGATATGACATTTCTGAGATGAAGACACAGCAAAGGGGTATACATTTCCACATTACAGCTGTAAGGTGATGTGGCCACACGGGTAGCCAAGGCCAAATCCTGCCCTGCATTAGCTGCTGCCATCCCTCCAAGGCCAGGAATCATCATGGCTTTCCCACAGCTGCAGACCCAGACCCCCAGCTTTGTCCTGCCTCCAAAGGGCAGAGCCAGACAATGGCAGCAGCTTCTGCCCTCACCCCCAAAAGGGTGCATGAAGGGTGCATAGCTCCAAAGGCAGTCACATGGTCTCCCTGCTGCAAACTGTGAGCAGGCCAAGGGGGGACAGTGAGACCCTCCAGGACAACCCACCACTTTGCCAGGGACTGGGATCAGGGCGGGTGCAGGACCCTGGCAGGCTTGCTCAGAGATTCCCTGCTTGGAAATAAACCATGCAGCAGCTCCCAGTATGCCAGTCCTGCTGGCTCATGTACCACAGAAGCACTGAGCAGCAAGCAAGTCCTGCTGCTCTGACAGCAGTTATTAATAAAAGACAGGAAAACTAACCAAGATGGTTTATAAACTTCATGGGCCCAAATCTGCCTCACCTTACTTGGGAAGCAACTCCACCAAGGACTGAGGAGTTGCACTGGCCGAAGCCCAAGCTGAGCTTAGCACAAATACGGCTTAACTTTTCCATGAGACATTAGTGAGTCTAATAAATCCCTGTATAACACTTTCATTAAGCGGGATTTACTGTAATATGCTATATACACTTTATGCGCCTCACCTGCATAAATAGCCATGTTAACACTATAAATTACAGTGTTCATATTAACATACTGCAGGCACCTCAACCAAGGTGAAATGCTTAATGGCTTTCAGTAAGCACCCGAATTGCAGGAAAGTGGAACAAGGAAGAAGCTTCTCTAGTAACTGAGACAGACTGCAAAAGTGCTGTAAGCCTTACAAAATTATTCTTAAAAAAAAAAAAAAACCAAAGAAAATATCTAAACACCCAAAGTTTTGCATATTGCAGTATTAGTACTAGATTTCAAGGCTTTCTAACAGAAATTGGCTCTCATTTTTGAGATATGCATTACATCATAGTCTTCTTTTAGAGCATTATGTCATTCCTGCTGAGACGCATTATCTCGGTTTGGCCCAGCATTAGTGATTTTTGCGGGCCTACTGCAGTGTTACCAAAGCACTGCTGGGAACCACAGATTGAAATCTGAAACATTTATCTTTTACAAAGCTGTAAAAGAGGAAAGATGTTAACATCAGGCATCACTGACTTCCTTAACCCTCTCCTGACTCTGCTTCTTACTGGGGCTTGGTTTTGATGTCTTTGAACATGCTGCACAAATGTAACCTTTAAAAATTCACATGAGAGGGGGCATAATACAGTGTTTCTTCCCCGTCTCCAAGAAGTGCCCTTGCAGCTGTCTGAATAACACCTCCCTGGTCTTTACAGGATGTCAACATGAATCAGACTGTACCTACGTACACTGACGAGCTATATTCTGCAGACACAGATAGAACATATATTAAGAATAAAATGCAAAGGCAGTGAAAAGCTCTATGTGACTCAACTCTTACCAAATTTTTATATAGTATCGAGCAACCCCGACATTCTATTTTTCAGCACATACAGCGATCATGCACACCCGGATGGATCCTCACATCCTGATCTTTTTGAGGACATAAAAGCAGAATTCCAGGAGGCTTATGCTAGAGAGCAATTTTTATGCAGGGAACTGAGCAGATATTATCTCTTCTGACTTCAACCATGAAATTAGAAGCCCATTTCGTCTCACTGCATCCAGGGCAGGATTAAAGGCTGTGTCATGGAGGGAACAGACAGGTGCTTTCAGGATAAAGCAAGGATAGTCCCAAAACCCCAGAGAATCCCAACACCTCTCTCTCCACAAAAGCACAATTATAAAAAAGAGCTGTGAATGCTAAGAGGAAATGGGAAACATTCAACCATGACTAAGTTACAATTCCCTCTCTTGTTACAAACTAATGCTATTCATTGGAGAGCTTTAATTTCTCTGTTCCATTTTTTACTTAGATTGTGTGTTTCAGTGAGTTGTCACATTTTGGTGCTTTAAGGCTCTCTGCTACAGCTGTAGTGTATTTTCTAGGAAGATTGCAACAGCAACTGTTTCCATCACAAAGGAATGATTAGTGACATAACAGAACTTGGTAGGCAGGACATCATTTAATCCTGCCAGAGATCTTTCCCACTTGGACTGAAAGCTTTTCCTTTCCTTCATTTCCTTTTGGATTGCAGAGCCTAAATAACAAAGGAGAAGGAGAACAAGTCCTCTGGTGTACTTGACACCTGCTGTCCCCATCTCCATGTTTGCAAGGTGACTTTTCTGGCCCTAGCAGCCTCCTTTCACAGGCAGAAGTCTTATGTTTGGGGGCCAAGTGCTTTTAATACTTAATGTTCCCAAAGGGATGCACGTGGCAAGTCCCCATCCTGCTACACTTTGCTGTTGTGACAAGATTTTGCAGGTAACACCTCATTAGATGTAAAAACTGCTACCCACAAGAGGGAAAATCCATCTTCTTTTCTTAAAGAACCAATCATGAGAGGTGTAAAAAATGGGTTTCCAGATATTTCACCAAAAATATATTCATGGCCTTTTTGGCAATGACTCCATTCACCAAGAAAAGGTGATGATATGCTATAATACCTCACCCAAGGAAAATATGCATGTCACAACAAGACAGTGAGTTACCCACCACCTGAAGTGGCAACAAGACAGCCCACAGAGAGGTGGGCTTACTGGCTGCTGAGTCCTTTGAAAGGTCAGGGGCAACTAATGTTATATGTAACATGGTAGGAGCTGCTAGATTCACTGAGGTGAAATGCTATTACAGACTGGTACTTTATGAGTCCTGCATGGCTCAGGACATTAGGCCACAATTCACTGGCAGAGGAGAATATATTGATCTGAGAGATCCAGGCTTTTGAAAGATGCTTTAGTTAAGGTATCACAGCAAAATGCACTTAAAATTCAGAGCAAGTAAATAAAAATATTTTTGCCCTGCACCCCAAGGACTAGTAAAACTGCAGTTATGGTGTTATAAAGTAACAGGATCAAACTCTGCTCCTAATCAGTGTAGCATAAATCTGCATTATACTTTGGACTCTGGTGAAGCTACTTCAGTTTTATACAGGTTTAAATGAGAGCATAATTTGGCCAATGGCACCAAGCAATGGATTACTACCAAACTGAACTTGTTAGGGGGGACTCATGCAGGTTTCATGCATCCTCTAGGCTGCACAAAGAAGCACCCTCAACAGAAGGTGCTGGATGATGGCTAGTGCCAGATGGCATCACCCAGGCAGGAAAATAGCACCTGTGTGCTGGAGAGATGCAGGGAGGGATGCTCTAACCCACAGCTCCCCTGCAGATGGGGGTCCCCCCCAAACCCCTGCTCCTCTCCCCAGCAATTCCCTCTGCCCCAACATGCCCTTCCAGCTGAGAGGTGTCTCCCTGCAGGGGGGTGCAAGTCTGATCCCACACCCCGTGGATACCCCATGCCTTTCCCTTCCCAGCTGCCTATGCCTACTTGAGTGGCAGTCTGCAGCGCATGATTTCCCTGTGCCTCTGCACGTCTGGAGTGCCTGAGAGGCCAGCCAGGTGCCTTCCAGCACCCTGTCAAACACCATGGGCAGCAGGGAGCAGTCAGGAGTCCTCTCCAGCACCCAGCCTGAGGCAATGCACAAACTCAGCAGCCACTTCTTGCTTTCAGGGGATGGAGGGCTCCAGACCCTGCATGCATCTCTGGAGCAGACCCTGCATAAGGAAACCCCCCTTAGCTGCAAGAAAGGCAATGAGGCCAAAGGTGAGCCATATCAGCTCCTACCAGGGCTAGTTAAGTTCCCCGCCTTAAATATTCATTTGCTTTCTGTCATTTTCACTCCAACATCCTCAGACATAATTTACAGAGGGATTCTTTTTATTTTAATTAACTTCAAACTCAGCCTATGCCCGATTCCCTGATGCATGGCTCTGGTTTTACAGATGCATAGCTCAACCAATTTTATACTTCCCTGAGTTAAGAGGCTCACTGGTGAATTTATGTCAGGAGAAGATACCATCCTGCTACAGCCCCAGTGAGAAAGCCTTAACTTGCAGGGCTGTAGCTCACTACAGATTACTACTCTAATTAAAACTCTAGATTAAAACTCTAGATTAGATGGAGAAAGAGTCTTTTTGTCAATGAATGAATCTCTTAAATAGCTATTTCTGAAAGAATTGGATCAAACTTGGTAAGTTCCATGGGGAAGAAATGGCAAAAGTACATCAAAGCTGAAGGTTTTTGTGGGTTTTGACGTTCAGGAATTTGGTTTAGAAATGCTGCACCATTTGCATTTGACATTGAAGAACAAAACTTTTCTACTCTTTATTTTGAAACACCATTCTCCACTTCAAAACTGATCCAGGTCTCCCCTAAAATGAGAAAAAGGTTCCAGGGAGCATTAAGCAATGCTGAAATGAAACTGAAATATCTTTAACAGGTCAGCCAGCATTTGGGCATTAATTCAATTAAATTCTTCAAGCTTTCTTATTTTTTATTTGGTGTTTTTCCCATAATTTTTGTTTTTAATTATCCACACAGTTACAAAGCCTGTTTTTCACTCAGCTGTACTGCAAAAGTCACAGGCAAACAGGCATTGGTTCAGCACACCTGCTCTGGGCTAAAAATGGTGGGACTTGACAAAAGCCCAGGCCCTCACAGTTGGGCGCTTGAACTTCCTATTCACCCTAGAGTGCTATAGAGTATCAGACCACAGGCACAGAATCCCTTTTTTGGGGTACTGAGAGCTTTTGGCTTCCCATGCAGCCTCATGAACATGCCCTGGATTCCGAGGAACCCACATGTTCATTCATCCCCCATCTAGTCTTGTAGGTAATTGGGCAGAATTGTCTCTGACTGCTGAGCTGTTCTCATCTGGTGAACATATATGTATTTAGCCAATTCTTTAAATTTTCTGCTATGCCCACCCCTCTCCCCCCCCCCGTTGCAATTTAGTTCCTACATCCACTGCCTCATGGGTTCTCCTTTTTACTCACTAATTTATTTTCAAAGAATGCTATTTATAAAATAAATTCAGCCTCTGTGTAGTTATCCCTGATTGTGTAGGGGAGCTGTGTGAAGTTGCTAGTGGTCATTCATGGAGAACACCTGCCTTGTGTTTTATTCACATAAGAATCAACATGGGTCAGACTCAAAGCCTACCACAGCCTCTTCATTGGCCTCGGCCAGCTTTGCATTCAGCCTGTCTTGAAGAGCAGGCTCTCATCTGCCCTGCTGAAGCATTGCTGGAGATGGGAGTTTTGGGGGGACGGCTCTTTTTAGTGAGGCTTCTTGACTCTCAGCAAGGGTGATTTTAAACTGGCTGTATATGAGCAAAATAGAAATTTTTTTAAGCATATCTGTAATGGACTACATCTGTCACTTATTTCATAGCCTTGTAACTTAAAGACTTTTGACTTTCAGACTACTGAAGAAATTTCACTCCAGCTCAGTGCTAATGCAGTTCAGTCATCCAGACTGAGCTTTCAAACCCTGGTGTAACACTCTGAGTGGCACTTCTCTCTGCTCAGCATGACATGGGCATCTGGGTAAGGATATGCT
The DNA here is from genome assembly GCA_013400875.1 of Anhinga rufa. Lineage (NCBI taxonomy): Eukaryota > Metazoa > Chordata > Aves > Suliformes > Anhingidae > Anhinga > Anhinga rufa. The sequence continues at coordinate 50,708 of VZTV01067426.1, forward strand.
GCTATTTCTGTGGCCACCCGGGAGACAGAAGTTGCTGCAATATTATATTTCACTGTAATAGTTACCGTTAAGTAGACATGTGATCCTTGTTGCATCAGCTTGCCATTGGAGTGGGCAGTCAGGGCTGCAGAAGGTGAATTTGGGTGATACCTGGAGGGAGAGCACCTGGGAACCAGTGATGCAAGGCCGATTCATTGGGAGCCTTGCTCTTTGTTAGAAACTCAACAATACACAATCAGAAATAGCTGTCTGTGGTCAGCCGCAAAACATGGGAAATACTCTCCACTCTTTCCTATCTATCTGGATTACAGGGAATTGCAAGGGGATGTTGGGTGATACCACAGATGACAGACGCAAACAGGGACAGGCTCGCACCTGAGAGAGAGAAGGGTTCAGAGCATCCTCGTGATGTGTGGAAATAGCTACCAAAGTGCAGTGATATTTAGACTCTGTTGCTGCCAGTAAAGCTGTGAGCTCAGTGGGCAGCCAGCATTTCATATGCACAGTCTTCTCAGGGCTGCAACAAGGGGGCAAAGGGAGAAAAAGGAATACGTCCCATGTACCCAGCTGCACTCTGCCCCAAAAAGGGTGCCAGATTTGAAGCAGGTGCTGAGGCTTTGGGGTGATACATCAGCTTTTGAAGCGCTGCCAGGGACTGCCTTGCCCTGGTACCCGGGTCCCACACTGCTGCCCCAGGGGCTGCTGAAATGCCAGGAGGTCAGACACTCGCTGCATTGCATTGCCCTGAGGCTCCAAGGGGTCAGGGATTGCTTGCTTGCCCTCCCCAGGGACACAGACAGATGAATTTCAAAGATGATGGAGGGGCCAAAATATCGTGTTATGGCTCTTGTCCTCACTTGCTAGCTGAATTTTCTCCCTCCAACGCACGTTGCAAAGGCTGAGAGGTGCCCCTCTTCTTTCTCCTCCTCTGTACAGCCAACAACCTGCCCATCCTTACTCTGGCACCTCCCAAGGAGAGGATCCAGGAGTATATCTGAACCACAGAGCTGGAGGAGAGTCATCTGGGTACAATAGCATGGGGACATGGCTTGTGGAAAGGGACATCGCTCAGTCATAAAGCAAGTGATGACCAAGGCCCGGCTCTACAAGTCAATGCAAGCTAGAGCCACATGTAACAGTTGCTGGAGATTTGCAGCTCCTTCTTGAGCATGGACAGCAGCTGTCAAAGGAGGATCAAGAAAAGGAGTTTTCCCTCAATTTCCCCTCTGTCTGTGTGCTCGGTGGCCATAGTGCATCTCCCCAACAGAGTTGCAGGCTGGCTGTACGGGAGCAGTGAGTTTGGCTGACACAGTTTTAAAAATGAACTCAGTGAGGTGAAAAGATCATTTTTCCCTCCTGACATTTTCAACTACTTAGTTGCTTAATTATCTGTTACCAGAATATCTCCCTACAAGCACCAGCAATTTCGCCCATTAGCAATTAGTGAGAGCAGTTATTCTACTGAACTTTATGCAGTTGAATAATAGATTAATACCCATCCCTCTGCGTATGACTACATGGGGCAAATTCCCAGCTGGAGCAGGCTGACTTAGCATTATTCACATTAACATTTTACTTTTGTATTTAAAAACCAATTTGAAAAGGATGGGTCTTTTTTCCAAGAAGAATGATTTTATCTCCTCCTGTTCGGGTATTCTAGCAACCATAGGCATTTTTGTCATGCAAGTAATTTCAGTCGTGGTCCAGTGAACAGATAAATTTCTGCCTTGCCCATATTCTGGCTATTGATACACACATTTTTAGAAACAGCAGCCAGTAGAAATCCCCTGAAATATGCAGGGTTAGAGTGAGCTTTAATGAAACCACCTTCACATTACATCTTCCAGCTCCAAAATATCACAAAAGTTTTGAAGAAGAGAACTTCTAATGGAGTTACATCATGAGCAATAACTGCATTGGACCATTAAAACTTGCCAATGGAAAATTCACACCACAAATGTGATATTGTAATTAGATTAATTTTATCATCTACAGATAAAATACCCATCTCCCTCCAGAAACTAAACAATCAGGTCCTATCTTTCAAAGACTTTGCAATAGAGCAAATTCAGTGTTTTTAAGTCAGGTGTTCCTATATAAAGAAGAGTAAAAGACTAAAAGGGAGGGCTGACATATACTTTAAAAGAAAAGAAGGATTATTTGGAAATGTCTACAGAAAAAAAGAATTAGAAAAGTCCCTTCCTCTGGGTTTTCCCTTGCAGTTTTGACAAGGCATTCATAATCACGTCCCCAAGAACTGATATGTTATTTTAAAACTGTTTCAACTTTGTGCAAGCACGCATGGATTCTGTCACTAACTCACAAGGTTTCCTTTCCTAAGAACTGCTCCCTTGTTACAGGAACATTGCCCTTTTTTCCTTATTTAAAAAAAATAATAAAATAAAAGGATCCTTAGGGCAGCAGAGACCTGCATATGATTTTCATTAAAGTCATGAGCTAGAGAGGTCAGCCACATCTGTGTTTATGTCTGTGATTACAGAGCAGGTCCACTCTGCCATCACCCATCGGGCAGCATGGGTGAGACAGAAACTGATGGGGGTGTGTGTAGTTCCAGCAGAGAAACATGAGATAACTGATCAGATGTCTCACAGCCTAAGGTGCAAGCCAGCCTGAGACACATCTGCCATTAGCTGACCCTGCTCATCGTCCCCGGGCATCTGAGGGCGGCTGCTGGGTGCCTGACACCTGTAAGACATTCAATCCCCGCGCTGCTTGGGACAAGGCGGGCACATGCTGCCCCCACCACACACACATGCCCGGCTGCCCTGGCATGGACCCCATGTGGGTCCCAGGGGTCTGGGCACCCACCTCCACCCTGGGCCACCCTGCAAGGCTGTTTGGGCCATGCCATCTCTGTGGCCAGCAGAGGCACTGAAGGCAAATGGAGATTTTACAGTTAAATTTAGGTGGCTACAGGAGCTGACCTGATGTTTTCCACCACCCCCACCATGAGGTGTTTAACAAGAGGCACAAGACCACCCTGCTGCCTTTGGGGCAATAGGTGGAGGAGCTCAGCCTCTACCCAGGGGTGGCTTTTCCTTCAAGTGTGGAGGAAACAAAGTCAGGGGAGGCCACAGGCATGTGGAAAGGATACATTCAAAATCTGGTAAGGGAGGTGGTAAGTGTGGGTCTACAAGCTGCTCTCCTCAAGAAGCCACCAGAGAAAGGCTCAGTGGGATAGCTGGTGACCTGGCAGGAGTATGCCTGGCTGGCCCCTGGCCCCGGAGATCCTGGCATGTACCAAGGGACCCATGTTATGCCAGGTCTTCCTCTCCAAGTGTGGTTCAGCCACCTCTAAACAGTACATTCAGACTATTAATAGCTACTCACTGGAGGGTATTTATTTACACGCGGCCCATATTATTTTAACCCTTAGCACTGGGAGTCTCTCTCCGTGTGCCCTGCCTCTCTTCAGTGGGTGTGTGGGTCACACCAAGGTGGGTGTGATGCAGGTATAACACAAAAGCAAACAACACTCTTTCATGGATTAAAACTTTTAGCTCTTCCATGGACAAAAACTTTTAACAGAAAGTCCCAGTGTCTTCACTCATCAGCAAAACATGGTGTGTACACATGGTTGCCTTCTTTATTTCTAAGGAAAGTCAACATTTCCAGAGGGATGTGCAAGATCATGCACAGCAACCATGAAAAGCAGCTCCTGGGAGCAGCACTTGACCACAGAAACAGGCCTGCTGCAGCCAGGATGGGAGGAGGGAGAAGAGCTTCTGCTCTCCTTGAAGCCAGAGAGGGGTTGCAGAGGCAGGATGTGGTTATTTGGGAATTTGGCTTTCTGGGGACCAGGCAGCTGGGGGGTAGTAAACTGCCTGCTCCTGACACTAACTCCCATAGGACACACTCAAAAAGCAAAAGCAATCCCCACCTTCCCCCCCGAGGTGGGAGCACGTCCCACTGAGAAGCAAGCCTCGCCTCTGCACAGATGACATCCTGCAGAAAAGGTCACTGCAGCAGCAAAACAAGGGGACACCTCCATGGCAGCTGGGGACTTTTTCACACCATCTCTGCAGCGAGCCCCGTCATTTCTCCTCACCCCATAACTCACCACGGCAGTGCAGGTACCTTGGATTTTGACCTAATACTTTAAGATTCTTTTCTCTGTCAGCTTGTTCAGAACATGCTAAGAAGTGCTACTTTCCTGAGCTTGTTCTTTAAATAGCTTTTCCCAGTTGCACCTACACTTTCTACCATCATTAATGTTTTTGGCTGTTCTGGGAGAAGGTCTTTAATGCAAGAGGTCTCTCATGGCTGTGCCATAATGCCTCTGCAGTGCTGGCCCTGGCTCCTCTGCTCCTCTGGCCACAGGGACGGCCAACAGGCTATGGCTTTCCTACAACTATTTCTGCCACATGCGCTTTTGGCTAACTGTTCCCTTGGTCCTTTTCCCTGTTCAACCTGAAATGCCTCCCCACAGTGCTAACGTGATGACATTACTGGAAGTGTTGTGTTTCAGAAGCTCTAAACTTAACGAGTGAATAAGGAATGAGCCATATGTTCGGAACAGATTTAGGTAAATTTGGGGAAAACCTGCCCCTGTGGGAATGTCCCTTCCCTTACTGCAACTGTTGCAGCATGCCCAAAGTTGGTTTGAATCCTTCCAGGCCTTGGAGCTGAGTGTGTCCTCCTGGGCACCAGCAAAGGCCACTGTGTGTCGCCAGGAGGGTGAGGGCCATGTGCAGCACACACTGCGAGGTGTGCATGGCTCTCCTTCCTGGTGTGCCACCGGGACATGTTGACCCCAGCCATAGCTCATCTGTGGGCCCTCTCTGTGGCTCCTGCCCAACCTGAGTCTGTCCCCAAGGCTGAGCAGGTCCCCATGCAGAGGCAGAGGAACCTGCAGACCCGTTAGCAAGGCCAACCCATCTACCATGTACAAAGTAACAGCATGTGGCTTTGCTGAGCCTGGGATGGCAGAGGTGAGAGAGGATAACCTAGATGAGAATCACCCACAGCTCCTCAGACAGCTCCCTGACAGCTACTGAGAATTGGCCAAGAACTCTGCAGCAGTGATTTACTGATGACGATCAGGAGCAACCTGCTGAGCTGTTTGAAGGCCGAGAGGACCTCCCTCTCCCTTGAGTTCAGTGTTCATCAATGCTCACTGCTCTCTTGGGATGTCTGCATTTGAGTTTGGTGCTTTCCAACTTGAATTCCAGTGGAAGAGCAGAGGAGAAAAGTGAAATGGCAAATTAAGCCTTTAATGAGAAAAGCTCAGGGTGGTGAATTGGTGGAGGTAAAGTGAAGAAATAGGCAGACAAAACACATGTGCTACTGAGTAGATCTGTGTTGGCCATTCTGCGCAGGAGACTGCAGACATCTGTGGACACATCTGGAGGATAATCCTTGGAGACAGTGGACAATGTTATTAGAGTTTCTTTTTGCAGATAAAAGAAGAGGTTACCCTTACGTCATTTGGTAGCAGAATTTTCAGCATTCCCCACATTTTATGGGCAAGAAATGCAGCTCATGATTTATCACCATGCCTCTTTATATGCTACCACTTAAAGGCCACCATGCTCTTAAGGACACATGAGCTTTTTTTCCTTACCTCGCATTACTTAGCTACTCATTATTCTGGACTCTGAATTTACCTTTACATCTGTTCCAAAATTTAAAAATTTGTTCTGTTTTGTTGGTGCTCCATGAATATAAACATCTTTCCTCACAGTGCAGTTCTGTCCACCTTTGGCATCCACATTTCTAAAAAGATGCTGAACACCTGAAGATACTGCAGGTAAAAGCTGTATAAATTATTTCAGGGCTGGAAGAAGTGCTACAGGGAAAGGCTTCAAGAGTTTGATTTGCACACTTTAGGAAAGCAAAGTGCTTTGCTGTGGCTCCTTTAGGCAGTGAAAATGCTGAGCCCTAGAGCCCCTTTTAAGCTCAAGGAGAAAGGCAGAAGCAAAACCAATAGGTGGAAATTTAAGAAGGAAATGCAGCTAAGGTACAGGTCACCATTTTAAATGCTATGGGTGGCAACTTTTGGGCAAGCTACCAAGGAAAGCAATAGCTTCTTCTAATCAAGAGCAGGTATCTTTTCAGAAAGTTTAGTTTCATCTAGCAGAGTTAGAAAAACATGCAGATAACATGCAACATCCTTCAGAACAGAGGAAATAGAAGAGTCTGGAGGAAATAGACCTTTCTTGCTTTAGCCTTGGTGATAAAAAAGTGGCTATTCTGCAGATGTGAAAAACCAGTTTGGACCTACCTCCTTGACCTACCTCCTCTCATGCTCACTGCAAAGCCCTGGGAAAATTCATCCAGTAATGCCTCTGATACATTGAAAATCATCAGGTTTTGCACCAGAAAGGAAGGCAGATAATTTTGTAAAGGTCAAATACTCATATCTGAATGCCACAGGCAGCCTCGTCTGCTCATCTTACTTATTATAAGAAATTAATAAAACCATTACCTCATCAAGCCTACTCCGGACAGATGGTTATCTTGCTAAAAAGATGGCTTAACACAGTAGATTGGCTTCATGCTGAGGCAGGAGTCCAGAATACTTTTGATCTGTCATCTAGAAGCTGCTGCAACCAATTTCCCTCCCTTCTAGGAACAGCAGGGCTTTTCTGTTCAGGCAGGTAATGATGGGAAAGAATGTCCAATGGAAGCAGGCACTTGGTTCATGAATAACATGAGCATTTAGCTACTTCTGCAGCAAAAACCAGAAGATACCACACCAAATCTGTGATTTAGGACCACCAAAAGGAGATGTTATTTCTTTCTTTGTTTTTATAGTACTTTAATGATCACAGGCAAATACAGTTGCAACTATTTTCTGATGCTGCTCCTTGGAACTATTATTTATAGCCTATATAATTCCTCTCCAAATCCTGATTTTTTGGCAATGGAAAGCAGTAGCTAGGCCAGGAGTTAATGATTATGAGATAAGCATTTATCTCACTTGGTGCCATGTCGGCTTGTTCTACTTTCAAATATTATTTGCTCTTATGCATGCTGTTCTTCTGCCAAAGCTGAAGAAAAATTACTATTCTTTTTCCAAGAAAGAAAGCACTGAGGCTCGATTCCAATTAACAGTATGTGTTTAAGTATAATCTTTGTATTGTTCCTTTTTTTTTTTTAAATCCTATTTACCACTGTTGTGTGCTTGTCATCTGTTACTCTGTACTATTCCAACTCTTTTCTCATGTCTGAAGATATACTTGAGGTAGCAACATCTTGAGCAAAAAGTGAATATTCAGGCTCTTGTCTGAAAAGACAGGGGCCCCAGAGGTTATATTGTTTTTCTAGAGTGCTTATGCACATTCGAGAACCGTCCCAGTTACAAGTGTTTACTAAGTAGCTTTCTCCTGCACTGTACCCTGCATATCCTTTGAATTTGTCTTTACCTTTCATTTTCTGTTCTGCATGATGGAGCCTCAACTTACTGTTAGGTGGCCAGAGCTCTTTATTGCTTCACAAGTGTTGCTGTTTGCTGTGCAATTGAAGATGGCCACAGTGTGAAGGACCAAAAAAAAAGAACACTGGTCTCTGTTAATTTTATTATTTATTTAGGGATTGTTTATTTGTGTCTTCTCAATGTAAGAGATTGATCCAAGGATCAAAATGGAAGGTATTTTTCCCTAGGGAACATATTCCACTTTAAGAGAGTATTTCTCTCTAAAGTTAGAAGCTGGCCACAGAGCCACCATCATACATAACTCATTAGACAGAGAAGCAATGAACAGGCAGTATATCCTATAACCTACCTGTCTTTATTATTTGATATTTGACCTAAGACTGAGTTTTGGTAAAACTCAAAAGTTGAGACATTTAAATTACTCAGTCCTTTAATATACTGAATATGTAGTGAGAAATGCAGAATACAGGGAGGTACTGCCCCCTGTAAAGATACTAATTTGCAAATCCAGTATAAAAAATAAGCTGGTCTGAGCATCCTCACACTCTGGCTTTCCTAATCACTGCCTTCCAGAAGCAAGATCTGCCTCTGCCTGGTTTTCACAAATAGAGGGATGTTAGTCCACAGCTTACATTCTTGTCTTGTTTCATAGATCTATTGTTTCTATAAGATTAATTCTGCATTCTGGTCTACTTTTTGTTTTGTCATACTTTTCTACTGACCCACTAAAGAGAATTCTAAAATTTTAAAAATAATTTTGTTAATAACTAAATTTTGATTCATACTTTTCTGTTTCAACATATTTTACAGAGTTTAACTCACTAGTCTAACTGGTATTCCTGTGAGATGAGTCTAATTTTTTTTTTTCCCCTTGGTATTTAGCACTTTCTGAAGTCTAAACTGAAGAGTATTCTATGGTTTCAGGTTTTACCTAGGATCACTTACTCCACCAACCTCAAGTACTGGCTAAAACTTCTTTGTCAGGCTTTTACTCTTAGATCATCAGGTGGCTTGAAACAGAAGGAAAAGTCTGCTAGTGAAGTTATTCATTATGTATTAATCAAACTGCAGTACCTACAAATACATCAGAAACTGCAGAGTTAAATTAACTGTTGTGATTCATAAAAGGGCATTCCTCAAAAAATTAAGTAAATGTTTATCTTCATGTGTCTTTTGTCTTATCTTATGTATTTTTAAAACTGGACAATAAATAGGATATGCTTTGACTTTTGTAGCAAGAGGTATTCAGAATGAAAAATAAATAGTAACATTTCTAGCAATGAATGCCATTCAAAAACCACAGCAGAGAAGACCATTTTACTAAGAGAGGCTATCTGTTAAATGACAGGCCCTAAAAATAATTTTTTCCTTTTTAATTTCCTCTGAAAAAATAGCAATAGGACCAAGGAAATAATCTAAAGTTCATTGCACATTTGATAAAAAATCTGCTTTAACCAGTTTTCTGCCTCAAGGTGTATAATCAAGACTAAAAAACACATCATAAAAATCTCAGCAAGAATATCAGAAATAAGCACATCTCACTGCTATTTGTATCTGTTTCTTCAGACCTTCTTGTTCATATTGGTGTGATGATGTCTAAAATAAGAAAATCAGTTTGCTAGAAATGTTACAGCTTATTCCTACTCTTTAGGAATAAATAAAATCTTCCAAGCAGCTCACATCCTGCCAGCCGTACCTGGAGCCATGCAAGTGTACACTGCCTTCATTTTATTAAATAAACTTTGGGATGAGTCAAGACATTGAAGTCTTCCTTACATCCCAGCAAAGGCATAGCTCTGGGAGCAGTGAAAGGAAAATTGCCTGTAATGACAAAGCACATTTCAATGAAATCTGCAGTAATGCCTTCAGCAATGAGTATTTTTGTATCTGTGCACCAAGGCACTCCTCTGTTTGGAGCAGCAGATGAGCACCCTGTGGACACATGCTTGCAGCCACATTTATTAACTGCCAGTCTGCAAATAATTGTTTGAACTAAGACAGCAGCATCCAAATCACCTAACCTACTGGCCCATCAAATGTAAGCTGCCTAGTTAAGCAGAGTCTGGAAGTAACTACCCATGCTCTGTAAAGCAAACAAAACAGGGCTTCTGAAAGCCCCTGGGACTACCCTGCCTGCCAAGGTATAGACTCCTGCCTCTGCCCACACTGTAGGCAGGGAGCACAGACATTTCAGCAAGACTGCTTCACTAGGGGCCTAAAATTTAAGTGCAGGTTTGGTGCCGAAGTCCAACACCCAAGTTAGGCCAGCCAGGCCTAAGCCCTAGAAGTTAGTGGTCTGTTACACCCATCCTTCCTGAGACTGTAGGGCCCCTGGGCACACAGGGCTCCCCCACAGCCTCCTTGCAGGCAGCTGCAGGCAGCACACCCCTCTCACAAACCTTGAGCTCAGGATGGCTTTTCCAAACACTGCTAAGTGCAGAACAGCAAGGCCCCTTCACACAAGGGTGTGTTTCTTTAAAGGCATTGAGTAGATTTGGGGTGTTCAGAGCCCATTCAAGACTGTCTCCTAAGGACTGAGGAGCACAGAGTGACCTCACATATGTGCATTCCAGCCATCTGAGCCTTAAGTGAAGGTGTACTAGTGTATCAGTGATAGTATACCAAAGGCATGCACAGTGTCATATTCTGCTTCAAACTGGCTCTAACGCTTCTCTGATACAGAAACATGCTAAGGAGCTTTCTAGGTAGACGACTTTGCCATTCTCTTTTTTAAAAAGCTCCTTGTAATGTCATATGATCCTTGCAGTTCCTCTAGGGGCAACTGGCTCTGCTACATCTGTCAGTGGCTCGAAAGCTGGCATGGACATGGCAGACAGTGACATCACCTGTCTGCTCAGACCTAGCACAATGCCAGCTGGTGGAGTTCTGCATTTTCTCCCCAAAAGTTCCTCTCCTTCTGCACAGCATTTCTTCTCTGTGGTAGCCACAGCCTGAGGCAGGCAATGGCAATTGCACTGACAGCACAGGACAAAGTATGTGGCCATTGCTGTTGCATTTCAGCCAGCTCAGAATCACCATGGGATTCAGTTCTGAGCAGAGCACCCGTTCCTCGTGCCTGAAGCTGCACAGGGCATGCAGGAGGACACGGGAGTGTAGCCAATACTGTTAGTACAGCCATCTGTTAATAGACCTCCTACTTTAATGAAATGTGCGGGAACTTCCCTCTTGACCTCCTGCAAATTTGATTTAAATTGTCAAACTAGTTTAAAAGTCACCAGAGTGACTGACAGAGGCTGAGGCTGCATAAGCTCTGTCTCCCCAGGAAAGCAGGGCAAACAATGGTGGAATGAGACAAAGAGAGAGAGGATAAAGATTTTGCTAGAACATTATAGATCAAATATATGTAGAGTCTAGTAACCATTCAGCTAAGCAACACAGGTGGACATCAGCCATCTGACAGTAAATGGATTCTGACTTTTATGATGCAGAAAAAAGGTGCTCAAGAAATTCTGAAAATCCAAAGCATGCCCCCAAAAACTTACATTTGACATCAACTCTGAGACAATAAAATGGAGAAAACAGTATTGTGGTACAGAGGAAAAAAAGAATGGCAAACTTATTTCTGCTTGCAAAATAAAGGTGGGCTGCTTCTGAAGACTCTTTCCATTTCCCAGACCCAGAAATGAACAGAAGAAAAAATATGCAAACTCTAAGCGAACATTTACTTTAAAAAATTGTCTGGCTATTTGCTGAAACATAGAGAACTGAATAGCTAAATACTGTGTGTCAACCAAAAAAGGAAATGACAAATGAACCAAAGTTATCTTTGGTGGCAACTCTATATATAAACAACATTAAAACCAAAGACCTGTAATATTGAAAATAGAGTTTATTGTGTTTTACCTTCTGACCGCAATCAGGAAAGAGGTTCTGTTTCCTAACTGTTTAGTTAGCCCCACCTGCTGCATAAGTAGGTGACAGATCAAGCTGCAACCATTATACCATCGTCTGGGAAGGATTATCATCACTGTACTGTGCAGAAAAACAGTGGTAAAAGAAATACTGAGAAGTGGTGATAAGGTTTTAAAAAATAAGCATAATTATTTTGTATGCTGTTTCTCAGCAATCAGATATTTTCCTTTGAAGCAGAACACCTTCCCTAAGCACAGTGCAAACCAAACCCCATAACACACTTGCCTACTAGCTCCCCACTGCACTTCCTCCCCTCCAGTCTTTCCAGGATGTGGCTGAAGTTGCCAAGAATGGCTCAGAGTAAAGACAGAACATGATGAACTTGTTTTTCCATGTACCATGAATTGAAGACATATTTCCATCTGGCCAGCTCATGACTACAATTTTGGGTTTGAAACTCTCTATGCCAGTCACAGAAGAAATATTGCACTCCTTTCTCGCTCCAGCACTATGTCTGAGCCTGCTCTCTCAATGGCCTTTGTCTAACGCATCTTCCCACCTTCTTCTGTTTCTCTTCCAGACAATATGAAAATCTGCAAGCAAGATGGCATGAATTCCCAAGAGCACAGTGGTTCACATTGGTGTAAACATCTTATTCTGTGTGCAGGCAACACACTCTGCATAAACTGTTTCATTATATCCTTCAGGCAGATGTTTCATCATTAATTTTCTTTTTCTTTTCTTTCTTTAAAAAACAAAACAAAACAAAACAAAACAAAACAAAACAAAACAAAACAAAACAAAACATAAATCATCTGTTGTAAGGGTACCATCACCTGAGGTTTTATTCAGCCTTCTCCTTTTTATGGCTGGTGTGGATCATTACTCAAGGTAATGAGGTTAAAAACTCTTCAGTTTCTGAGCCAATACCGCATCTGATTTCTCATATTCCAGGGATTAGGCCAAATGATAAGTGCAGCAGTACTGTGGTGGGAAAACCAAGAAGCTACAAGGTAGGAAAATCATTAGTGACTAATCAAAAGAGATGCAATGGAGGGAGTCCTACTTAGTGGTGGGACTAGTAGTGTGAAATGAAGCTAGGTCAGATGTGGAGACCCAGACAGCTACTTATACAAGCACTTGTTAAAGCAGATGGAAGCAACCAACATGGCACCCATGTACAGGCTGCCACCAAGACATGAGGATTTGTACAGACTGTTATCAGTCCTAGCCATATGTCTTGTGCAACCCAAGTCTCCTATGCCTGGACAAGCGGGTCTGAGTTGGTTTTCAAGCTAAATATACAAAGAGCATTTTCTAAAGCTCTTGGGGGATTCCAGGGCTTTCTCCAAGTGGCTGAAGCTCATGCAAGTCAGAGCCTTAAGTAGACATAAAGCCCAAGTTGAACATATTGAAGCAAAAGCTTCACATTTTTGCTCTGCAGGCCCTATACCCTACTACCTCTGTCCATGTAGCAGGCAGCTCCTCATTCCCCCAGCCAAGGTTGAAGGACAGAGTTACTGACACACATTAGACCAGAGGGAAGTGATTTGGTTATGGCAGACATGGAGGTAGAGCAGAGAGAGAGAGGATGCACACAGCAGGCTGTAGGAGGAGTACTCAAAGTGGAAAAGCTGGAGAACTGAGAGAGAAAAACTGTACAACTATCTGGGCTCACAGATTACTCAGGCCAGAAAGAAGAAAAGCTGAGTATGAGAAACAATACCCTTCTTTTCTTCCCTGCCTGCTGATGCAGTGCTTCTGAGAAGCCAGCCAGGCAGGGAGCCTGGGGAATTGGTAGAGGTTGCTCCTCCCCACACAGGTGAGGATTTTTGGGTTCAAGCCTAGCTGAGGCAAGGGATTAGATGGAAGAAGCTCCTGCCAAAACAAGCAGTTGCTGGAAGGCTCCCCAGAGAGGAAGCCGCAACAGTGAGGACCTCCAGTGGGTTTTAATGGTGAGTTCAGGGACTAGCTGTAATTCAGTAACTGCTCTGGACAGAATGACACAACTTCGTCACCATTGTCCTGTATCACCCTAAACCAGACTTTTCTGATTTCAGTTCAATATTGCAAGTGTTTTCACATGAAACAAGATGTTTTAAAATATGCGAAGGAAAGCGAAAGGGTTGAGCCAACTTCCCACCCACCAGACATCACATTTCTAGCAAATTTTTTCTGTTTCCAGATTGTTCTCCAGTGTGTTTAGAAACACCCTCAGTGCCCAGAGCTGATTACTAGTGCCTAAATAACCACCAATATTCATTTGATACATTAGTGTTTAATTAAATATGTGGATTTCAGTGTATTGTATTTACCACTGTATTTCTGCTCCAAGGTCCAGCTTTCTCAGCACCGATCATCTGGAAGATATGAAACAAGAATCCCTTACATTTAATGCTTTAAGCTGATAACAGGTTAAGGGTGAACAACTCTTAGCACATTGGGATTACTGTGCTGATCATGATAGCCTTTAGGGTTTTTACACATCTCTGCCAAAATTATCCTTATTTCATTTCCTGATTATTTGATATTGATCTAGAAGTTGGTCAGCTAATATTTTTGTTGCTAGAGAAGGACCAAGAGGTACTGCCTCATTACTTTATCTCTTTTGTTGTCTCTTCAAAATCAACTTATTCTGCCATTTCCCACCAGAAGAAGACACATTGCAATGGTTTCCATCACAGTTTAAAGAGGAACTTATAACTGTGTGGTGTTCACATAAGTACTCCAGGCAAAACAGGAAGGACTATGCTTCAGGTATGTCTTTATATAAATGTACCTTCTATCTTATGTCACCTCATATGTACGTAGGTTGAAAGAGTCATGCCACTATTCAGTTGCCCTCAACTAGCCTGTGTAAAGGATAAGCAGGAGGTCAGGTTCCATCATCATTCTGTTGTCTTCCATGTTTTTCCATCATCCCTATCCCACGCACCTTAAGTCCATAGGAGGAAATCTAGGAAAGGTCTGCCCATTCTAGAAGCCCCATATTTCCTTCCTCATTGATGCCCTTTCCATAGAATTTCCCATCCCTTCCTACCCAAAACATCTATTTTGACCACAGACAGAAGGCTTTGTTTCAGGATGAGGTGGAATTAAAGGAAAAGAGATAGTTGCTTGCAAGCATTTAATTAATAAAAACACCCACAAGAAGGTCTGGGGGTTTGCTGTGCTCCACAACATACAATTAGCAGTAACAACAAAGGCAAAATTAAGTGAAGGGCACCTTATTCTGAGTAACTGAGTATCTAGTGGAATGTGAACTTAAACATATTTAAAGATGGATGTTTTTAACAGCAGCTTGATTGCCTATGGAACAATTCGTCAAAGACTGCTGTAGATTATCACCTGAGGTTTTTAAAAGAAGACTGGAGAGTCTTCTCAAAGTCATGCTCTAGCCAAGCGTAAACTGTTTCATGCAAAAAGCACTTCATAGCAATCTACATTGGATGTCTGTGAGAGGTCTGACCTGAAGGTCAGTCGTGGTTGCATCTAGTTTCATGTCTATGAATCTATCAGGTGGAATATCCCAAACTAGATTCAGTGCCATTAAAGATTTACACCAATAGACACCCTGGGACCCAGAATGAGTGCAATATATCAAAGTACAAGATGCAGTTAAGATGTGTGGAAAGGCTCTTTTTTAGATCTGTGAGTTTTGGATTACATCCTTAGAGGGTGGGTACAGTGCAGACAGTATGCAGTGACCAGGCATATCACTTCTAGCAAGTATTAGGTGACACTGCCCTCAGACGGTCAAGGTGGAGTACGTAAACACTTCCTAATTCTCGAAATAATGTTTAAGGCAGGGCTTAACTGGCTAAATACATTTCAAATAATGCACTGTAAATAAATTTCTCCAACATACTGGACTGTAGAGGAAAATGGTTATTTCTTCGTCTACAGCCACCAGTAATCCAGAGTGCAAATATTCCACCTTAGAAAAAATGCAGACTTGCAACAAGGGTCAAGGTAGGAGACCTATTGCTCCTTCAGCTTTTTGCCATTTTTGCTGAATTCAGCCTAGAAAGGAGAACTTTCTGTGCACTACACATGTGTACTACAGAATCAGACCCTCAGCTGAAAAGGAAGAATGGGAAGGCAATTAAAAGGAAAAATCCTGCTCCACATAAAACCTTTGTACCATAGCTAAATTTGTCTAGAAAGTTAACATTAGAGAAATTAAATGGGCACTGCAAAGTCCTCCATTATTTGAAAGAATATGATATTAACATCAGATATAGGATATAATTACATTTTTATAGCATCTTTTATGCTCAAGGTATGAGAGCGCTCTGCACAGTGTGATACTGGGGATGCAGTAATAAGTTATACCACAGCCCAGGCACTGGGGAAGGCATCAAAATAGACAGGGCTATAGAAGCAGATTTAGGCGCCTTCTGCAGATTTGGTATTTATGGGTTTTCTGCAGAATCTACATTGTCATGTCATCCCAGAAACGGTGATGCAGTCCCTCAGAGGCACATCAGCGCAGGTGTCTCCTCCCAAGCTGGGAGCCTCCTCCTGGCAGCCACAGGCTCAGGGCCAGGCTCCCACAGCCACCCTGCAGAGGTCTGGCAGCACTGCCCGTGGGCAAGGGAAGGGTCGCCACCATCACTGCTCAGCCACCAGCTGTATTGGCAGGACCGCATCGCCTGACCACAGGATGAGCCACGCCACTGATCCGGTTCCAGCTCCCAACAGGCAATGTGTGTTGGCGATCTTGCCAACCTCTGTGTCCCCAGCTCCTTCTCTGCACTAGAGGGTATGGCTGGATCCCCTTCCTCACCCCTAGTGGGATGAAACAGGGTCCTGGCTGTGGGCAGCAGGGAGGGACACCCTGAGGCCAGGTCCCCAGGGACATCAGGGCTGTGAGCACCCTCAGAAGACTGATGCAGTGTGACACCAACATTTGGACCAAACACCTGAAGTGTCCAGTGTAGTCTAAGCAGAGACTCAGGCTGAAATTCATCTGAGCTAATCTATGCTTGTGCTTCAAGATGAATTATACTCCCAGAAGGCCCACTTGCCTTCCTGGTTGTGTGTGAGCTCCGGGTGAGCAACGCAGACAGAGGCATCTGCACTGGGATGGAAAAAGTCTGGGAAACCGTAGACAGCTGAGAAGTTGCCAAGTCCCTCAGATCTATTTAGGACAATCTGAGTTAGAAAGATAATTCACATTACCCAAGATGGGGGCCAGAAATTCCTTCACACAGGTAGAAATTCAAAGGGACTCTCCTGAAGACCTGGGGTGTTTAATCTGGAGTGAGAGAGGTCAGAAACAAGCTCAGAGGGCACATTGTGCTGTAGTAAGAAACCACCATTTTCTCTTCCTAATTGGTAAAGTTTTCCTTACTACCTTCCTGCTTGTCTACTCTAAACAAAAAAGATGTTTCAGTCCAATCCTCTAAATTTCCATGGAAAGTTTTAATACAAACCCAAGGAGAATCAAGTCTTAAAATCCTTTTCATATATCTTCTGATAAAATAAGTAAATAAAATCTCATCTTCTGGTTAGGTAGATTAATGGTGGAAAACATGGCCAATGGAAGGAAAAACATGCATCTTTCAAATACTATAAGGTCATTCCCATAATCAAAAGAAAATTAATCCTCTTCCATAATGGGTTTAGCTAGCCAGTGATTTTACTATCTCAGACAAAGGTTCTCTGAATTCAAAGATTAAAAGTGCCAGAGACTTCAGAATGTTTGAAAAGCATTGAGCAGAAAGTACTTGGGGAGAAAAAAAACAAACAACTTTTTTTGTCTCTTTTCTAAAAGAAGTAGTTCCTGAGAGAAGAAGGACACTTTTCCATCTAGGCTTCCATTATCACCTGTTGCACACTGGTCTGTCATTTGGACATTGAACAAGCCTTTGCCAGCAGCCACCTGACAAGTGTTAAAAAGGGACAACTGTGCAAAAGGCGCCATGCGGGATATAAACTGGCCATTTTCACAAGACTTGATTTCTGCTGCGGTGGTGCCTGCCTTGGCTGTAGTGTGATGAAGAAATTCTGGTTTAGGCTGCAAAAATATCCAAACTTTCCCAAAGCTAGGCAGATGTCTACAAGCTTTCCTGCAGGGTTTTTTCACATGCTTTAATTGACAAAAAAATATAAATCACAAACAGCCTTCTCATTAAAAAGACAAAATGTTTGATTAAACTAAAGAAGCGACTCCAAGTAATTCTAGCCAAATTCCTTTGTGACCTCTGTCACCCCTCTGAATTAAAAGTTCAAGACTGAAGCATCCAAATGCAGATATAAGGCAGAAATATATTTCCAATGTTTGAAAAGTATAGTCTTGGTAAATCCATTCTCCAGCATCTCTGTGAAATAGGGACAGTAATCTCTCTCCCACAGAAGGATTATGGCAATGAAACAGTATATTATGTTCTAATCCACTTGAAACCCTGGACAATTAAGAAAATAATTCTTCCTTGCAGAAATTCAGCCCGTCTCCTTAAGTTTGCTCAGGCAGCTCTCCCACACTCCATCCACCCCAACACATAGCCATATTTATGCCATCACCTCCACCACTGCCATTTGGCTACTGGTGGGTTTCCTAAACCTAGCCTGGGCTGGTGCTTACCAGAGGGAAATAAGCAGTTTAACAGGAACCACAGCACAGGAGCCTAGCTCTGAGGTGCCAAGCATGGATCAATAGAGCAGACAGCACTGTCATGATAGATCCTATAAACACTCCTGAGGGCAGCTCATTTAGTCAAGCCAGCTCAGGTATTATTGCAAGCAGTGTAACAACAATGCTGAAATGCATTTTTTGCATTTTTGTGAAGCTTTCTGTACTGACCATGTGTTGCTTTTTGTTAGGTCCACAGCCACAATTTTAATGTGACTATGAAATGTAAAGCCAGATTGTAGTTGAGTCCTGCCCATGACTCTGATTCAGTGACACTCATGCAAACCCAGAGACACCACTAACACTGATGACATTTTACAAGATCCATGGTCATGAAGATCAAAGCATAATCTGACCTGTATAAATGCTTCTTAAAAAAAAATATTATTCCCAAAGCTGGGAATAATGTGTTACACTGACTCCAGTGAATTTACTCGAGATGTAACAAAGACCACAATCAGTGCCTAGGACTCCTCTCCTGCAAACTCATCCAACTCTATTCAGAAAGCTATTATCCTATGTGTTAATATTTTTTTCTTATCTTTTCTTACGCTGATGAGAAATTAGAATGCTTTCTCACTCTCCTATCTTTTATAAGTTAACAGCCTGCAATATGGTTTTGTATAGATAGAACACTCAACATACAGGCAGTAAATTATTCTGAAGCAAAAGTTGGAATGTGGAGGGCAAGAGAAATATATCATGGTTTAGCTTGTAAATTAGTGGAAACTCTTTAATGTAATCTGTGACATAATTTGCACTTTTTTTGATTGTGATCTGTGTGGTTCTACAGCCAGCAGGCTGATCAACATGAAGAAGGAACCTGACTCCAAAATCTTGAAATGCAAACAGCATCACTGGGGAAGAAATTGTGTTTTCCAGCATACCCATGCATTTCTACTAATTTATCCTTCTACTCTATGCTAGTTAGGCTTTTTCTTTTCTTTGTCTTTTCTCCTTTCACTCAACTACAATGTAACAATGACATGGGAAGAAAAATTTCTTGCATTTTGAAAAGGGGTCAGCTGGCAATAAAAAACACAGGTCCCATTACAGACTTACTGAACAAGCCCTTTAAAACAAACCTGCACCAGTGCAATCTTGTCAGCTAGCAGGGGGGCTGGTATTGACTTTATGATCGATGATAGGTAGGTGAACAGGTGAATATGTGAGGAAAAGATGAGAGCAGAAGAGAAAATAGCAGTTGTTCCTTGGCTTGGCTAACACCAAACTGCTGACTAGCAGAAGTGTTTGAATAACAGGTTGTACCTTTCTGCTCAAGCTTTAAAGAACCAGATATCTTCACAGTAGCTCCCATAAAAATCCACCTTAATATCTCACAGTCTGCTGGGAGTGGTCTCTAGACTCCATAATGCAGGATGTTAACAAGTTCTACTCTAGGTAGGAGGAGCTCCTGAGCTCCCTTGGTGACTCCAAACTTGCTTTTAGGTGGCTGTTCTCTCCTGCTATGGATGCCATTTTGAAGCCATTTCCTAAATGTTTCTTCTGGGTATGACAGCCAACAGTTGCAGCTATAGAGAGCAGTAGCTGGGGTAGTCACTAACCACCACAGGCTATGTCTGTACCAGATCATGTACCCCAAGTACCCCTGTTTGAGAAGCCTTGCTTTGAAGTAAACCCTATGCTGTAAGTTTTAATAAATATCTTTTCATTAGATTCACAATGAAGGCTCCTGACAGAATAGCTGCTCTTCCTAAGGCTGTGTTGGGACTTATGATTCATCTGTCTTCACTTGACCCAAGAACTAGGACTGATGGAGAAAGATAGCCCTAAACCAAGATCTCTGAGCTGCTTTACCCTACTACACCTGGTAGCTGATCTTTAATCAAGATTTTTGCCTTTGCCAAATGCAGTGCCTTGACAAGGGCAGGGCAAGATGTCTTGGCTGCTCATGTGAGGAGGCTGCCCAACGAGGGCTAAGTTGTTGCATTCTTCCCTAATTAGGGGGTGAGCAGTGAAATCACCAAAATGGCATGCTTGTCCCTCTCACCTTCCTGCATTACCCAGAAAGGTCTTTTCCACATGAAAGTATAGCCAAGAACCTGCCCTCACACTACTGTGGCAGGGTTCCCTACACCTCAAAGCCCAAGAAGACTTAGCTGTCAGGCTATTCTCAGCTGGGCTTTAAGTTAGCATCTGCTGTTCTTGTAGTTACCTTCTTTTAGTGCTCTCGCTTCTAGTGTTTTTATTCAGGCTTGTCAGAAATTTGCCCCAAGTGTCCAGACATCTGTTTTATGCTATGGCTTTGGAGCCATATTCTTGATTTAATTGCAGTGATATGTGCCTTCTCTAACCTGAGGACCTTGTAGGTTTGGTTTTTTTAAGGGAGGAATGGGAGCTTTT
>VZTV01067427.1:0-16014 GCA_013400875.1 Anhinga rufa
AAAATATATTTGGGATCATCCTGGTTACTCAGTTATTGTTAATGATACTCAGATTCTCTTTCCCTTGTTAAGTTGCAGCTGACCAGAGATGAGAAGCAATCCCATTTGGCAGGACTTGACAAAGTCCATATTACCAACAGTGAAGAACAAATAACCAAAGCAGGGCAAGAAGCCTTGGGCTGATGTACATGCTGCATGTCCTCACACAAACATTTCTAAGACTTAAAGATGTTTTGTGAATAGTTTGCAAACAGAAACAACTGCAGACTGAAAGGATTATTTATTATGAATGGCTTGATGAGATTTATTTACCACAGCAGCTGGAAAATGTCTAACATTTTTAACAAAATATTTATATTTTGGAAGTAGAATCAAATAGGAAAACGTTCAAGCTATATAATAGTCTTCTAGTTATGTTGACTGGAAACACTTCAATCTTTGCAACAGGAATAGTTATTAATTAACACTAATTTTCTAGACTTGTTCAGATTACACCGTTGATTAAACATCCTCAGGACCCAGTAAGAATAAAAAATGAATGCGTTATGACTTGTCAGTTACACAAACAGGACTTTCAGCTACCAGGAAAGGCTTTGAGCTACATAAATACTTACCGCATTCCTACAAAACATGAACCACATGGTGATTCGCCTCCACTTAAAAACCAAAAAGGCAGCAGAATTGGATGTAACTAGTCATATGCTTTTTCACTGCTTAAATTATAACTTCTTAATATACAAGAGGAAAAGTAAAGATATTGCAAAGCGGTCAACACACATTTGTGGATAAACCTTTGTGCCCACACATTTATGCAAATACGATCAGCATTTGTTCTTGCACAAGTGTTACTTTTTCCCTACATTGTTCTGGTTAATTCCTGTGTTACTTTCTAAGATAAATATGTAGTAAGAAAGGAAACAAATAATATTGTAGACAAAGACTGCCTAATTAAGTAAGGTATCTACCTCCTCCCTGGTACTCCATTACATCATCACACTCCCAGAAAATTTTTTCTGAAAATCCATTTGTTCCAGTATCTCCTCCTCTCCAGCTAATACACACATAGCTTATTCTGCTCTCAAAACACTTAAGTCTTAATATTTTAACCGGTTCACATTGGAACATTTGTCTGGATCCATTCACGTAGGTTAGAAATGGCAGAGATCCAAGCACAAATCCTTGCAGCACTCTGAAGAGTGTTCTTGCTGGGATGAGAGACCTTTTCTTTTTTTTGTGCTAGCCGTTTCTTAACCTAAGCCTGTGTTTTCTTTTTCTTGGATGCTGGTCCTGCACTGTGTGCATGAAGACAAAGAAGCCTGTAAGAGATCATTTATACTACCTGCAAACTCAGATGCACTGGACCACAGAATGTTCCTCTGAGTCATTTCCTCTTCACTGCCCTTAGAAATAAAGCTTCATCTCCTTCTTGTCTGCTTCATTCTCTTCACTACCAAAAAAGTACGGTAATTTGCTGGTCTGTAATACAGCACACATAAAGGATGTGAACTCCATTGTGTTAGAAACTACACAAACAAGGATGAAAAGAAAATCCTTGTTCTAGAAAGCTTGCTGTTCTGAGAATTTTGTATGCTAAATTGCAAAGCACTAATGGAACGGATCGATACAGCATTTGCTATGTCTTCCCTTGCTTTGGTCCTTATGGAAAACAAGGAATCGACTCAGTTCACTAGCAGACAGGCTATAATCAGGTAACTGGGAGCCACAATGGGCAAATCTTGCGGTAGATTTGAAGAAGGCTGTATGAATGTCTGTGGAGAGCACAGAAAAAGCAGAAGTATATTTGCAGGAGTTGCATACAATTACCATAAATTTATGATGACAAAGGTATTACCCTTCATATGACAAAGGCTGGCATAGCTTAAAGACCAGATGATGAACATTTACAAAGATGTAAGATCCGTTCAAGCCTAAAGGCCCCATAGCACATACCATTAAGACATGGTAATGGAAGGAGAGAGACGGCTGCCTGTTTGTATAGCTGCTTGCAACTCCACAGCCCAAGGAATTGGGTTTCCATTTGCACTTGGATCGATTAAGGAGCGCTGTGGAAAGCTCAAGCTGCTCTCTGTAGAGCCATAACACAATACATCAGGTTGTCTACCCCCATATCCTGACAGGGTCAATGGCACAATAAAATCGAGTGACAGCTTTTCTAGCTCATCTCCTCTCCTCTCATTCCATCAAGCCATTCGCCTTCTAGAAACCATTCACGCAGGAACACTTACTCCTTGCTGCCCAGCACTTTTGCTACTGCAGACATAAATCAGAGGTAGCTATTGCACTCTGATCTCATGCTCCAGGGCTCTGGCAGCCCAGCCAGGATGGCAAACCAGGAGGCCTCCAGGACATCCCACCCAGCTGACTACCAGGCTCTGTCTTTCCATTCTGCTGGATTATCTGCTCCACCGGCCCCTGTCTCCCCACTTTTACTGCTACCACATGCAGATAACTGTAACTGCTCAGCTGGTATTTTCCTGGAGCAACAGTTATTCCCCTGGAGGGTTTTCTTTTTTGGTATTATGGGGCAGGTCACAGACCATGACTTTATAGAGGGCAGGAAATGGGGCACTGGCATGACCAATCCCCATGTTCAGGCAACATAAGAAAATGGCCTAGGAGCATTCTAAGGAGAAAAGAATTAAATTGGATGCACTGCTTTTTGCTGCATGCCTTAGTAATGCTTTCCCAGGAGGCGATGGGGGCCTACTTGATTGACAGCCAGAGGCATGAGTTAATTCTACATCTCTCGACAAAAAAAAACCTAGGAAGATCTTATTAAAGCAAGCAAACCCCAGCCTTTTTTAAATGGCCTCATGCAAAGACTGCCTGGCACAGGCTGTGCAGTGCCTCCACAGTAACTTCATACTGACCCCCACTGTTCACATACTGTGAATACAGATGGGCCTGGGACAGCCTGGATTTCCCATACATGCAGAAAAGTTAATGTACAGCCCAGCTGCTTCTTCCTGAAAGTGCTGGCAATTACTCCACAGTAGAGTTGCTCAGGATTTGCAGACACACATTACATAGGCTGGAATACCTGAGGAATTACTCTGATCAGGTTGCTGCATGCCAGGAAATCTGGGACAAACATGAGAAAAAATTTAAAATCCACCTAGGAGAAGTTTCCAGGCAGGAGGAGAATGTGTCTGAGATAACCTAAATATGCAGTAGCTCTAGTCTAGAAGACAACCTTTCAGCCCGTCCAGAGGACCCAAGAATCACTCAGCCTATCGGGAAAGGAGGGAGCCAATCCTTCCAGCTTCCAGACTTGCCTGTGTTTCCCAATCCCATGGGTCTCTTCTGCCCCACCACTTGTCCCTGGGTTTTACTCAATGTTGTCCTAATTTCCCTCTTTCCCCATGTCTGGATTTATTTGCCCACTTGACCTACACAGGGCTCTGCCCGTGCTGCACGCAGCTTTTCCATCCCCTCCCTGTGTTCATCCATGTGCACCATTTCTGTCCTTTCTGACAACTGAACGTTTTCTGAATTTTCCACTGCACACAGACTACACCTCTTTTTACACTCCCTGCCTTCCCCCTCTCACCTTCCTGAATCACTTCTCCCCCAGAACATAAGGAGCCTTATTTCCCCCCTCCTCCATTTTTTTCTACCCAGATTATAGCTCCAGTGGCCATTGGGTGAGTGTGAGGGTCATTTCTACTTTCCTGTGGGAAAAAGCTACCTATCTCAGATAAAAACTGGAAGGCAAAAGGTCTTTTGGCACCTCTTCTTTCCATTATAGTTTAGGTTTGCAAGTGAGGCTGACAATCCCTTGCTTAGAGAACTTCCCCTTTTCTTTTTCCTGTGTTTTTTTTTTTCTTTTTTTTTTTTTAATATGTTATTCTTATTCTTCATGTTATTCTCCCTGTAGAGCAGGGAGTGACAATCTTTAGCTGGGGTAAGCTTCAGCCATCGGGAAACACAATCAAAGCACATTTTTATTTCTCTGGATTTCTGGAAATCTGTGGCAGAAAGTGACAAACCTTAAGCGAAGCTATTTTTAGCAGAGTGCTTTGTCCCAGAAACCTTTTACCAAAACTGTGCCAAGTGCACCTTGCTGCCCGGGGCACCCTGGGCTCCCCTGGCACCCAGGTGGCTGCTGACTGTTTCCAGAGCTCTGACCTTTCAGCAAAAGTCTATTGGAGCTGGCATTTTGCCCCAAGATGAGTTGTAATACCAAGGCTGGAGTGGAAGGGGGGAGAGCCTTAAAGTTAAAGAGAAGTCTTTATCTAAAGGTGGAAGGTGTCATTGTATTTTTTAGTGACTGGTAGGTGCTGGGACGGTTCCAGTGACAGGAGGAGCAGCAGGTATGCCAGTCTATAACTTCCTTTCTGAAGACAAGGCTATAAAGTAAACAAAGTGAAGGGATGGTGATATGTGAATCTGGTTTGCGAGTATCTGCTGGATCATTCCTACAAATAAGTTTATTCTTTTTTGACTTTATTTCTTACAGGATCCAATCTTGCTCTGTGTTTTGCAGAAGATACCTGTTAGAAGAGCTGAGGCTGCTCTCTCTGATGTGGAGTTCAGGATTATGTTGCAGTTTGGTGTGTTCAAGGTCAGCAGTCAGGCTATGCTGGAGCCCACAGGCTCACTACTAAAAAGAGAGACTCATGGTGCACTGCAGAACTATTTAGCAAGGTCAGTTTGTTCAAATAAAGGTCTCTTTCAAAAAAATTGCTTGCAACACAAGCAATCCCAAATGTGTTCTCCAAACCACATTTATCCTAACAGTTCATGTCTGCATGTATATTTTTTTCCAGTACTTTAGATGTAATAAGTACTATGATGTTAAATCACAATAAAAGAAAAGGAAATTTTTTCAGTCTTCTACCAACAGAGCATGTCAGCTGCTTAACTGGAAGCCCAAAGGAGGAGAATAGCTCACTGAGCCTCAAATAAAACCAAATGCAGGCTGAGAAGATTTGCACTAAGAGAAATACAATGGACCTATGAAAAGCAGCAACTCTATTTCCTATTTGAAAATTTTATATAGTATTTCTGTAATATGATTGGGCTTAAAATTAGACATCTGTTTAGACAGATTACTTAGCACCTTGGCACAGATGTTCTCTGTTTTTTATTATAGTTCTTTAATTAAAGAACATTCATCAGCATTCAGTCAGCGCAGTTAAGTGCCACTTTGAATAGAGCTGCAGGGGGAATGAGTTCTGCATGCCATTGGTAATAGCGGCTTTAAATCAGATGGTGATGCCGAATGATTGCCATGAAGCCAGTCACAACCTTTTTGCCACTACCAATTGGAGAAAGAGGTCGGGAGGGGACTCACACCCTCACATCTGTGCAGCAGATGCCAACACACCTTCCACCCCCGCTACCCCTGGTGTCCCCGGAGGGAGGGGAGCAGGTGCTGAATAAACCAGCTGGGGCCTCCCCTCTGGTTCCCGCTCTGGATCTGCCCTGCTGCCTCCTCCCGCTGCTTTCTGCTCTCTTCCCACCGGCCGCCCGTCAACAAGTGTGCTTTACCAGTAAGGGGTTTTCAAAGTAAAAGTGAAGGCGAGGGGAAAAGGTCATGTCAAATTTACCTTAGCTAAGCAAGGTAAACTACAGAATGCTATCCAGGGATGGTATGGAACAGTCCTTCAAAAATATGTGCCAGGTGATATAGACCAAAAAATAAATTCTTAAACACTGTGAACCGAGGATAAAAGTTTACAAGTTTAACTCCACGTCCCTGGAAATTCTGGCAATTGAGTGTATTCATCTCACAAACATCTCACATCAGCCTCTTGCAGGTGCAGTATGTCTTCTACCCCAGGCTCTGTCTGGCAGAGACCTGCAGAAATGACTACTGCGTACTACAAAAATGTACTGGGTGGGTTTGATTTGTAGAGAGCCTATAATTTGCTTCCTATCTCTTTTTAAACCCATTACATCCCTAACAATGGAAGCTGTCAGCTGAAGTGATTTTGTCAGCCAAATTCGAGAGACTGCACATTTTATGACCATTAAAGTTTCCTGTAACTTCTCACTTGAATTTTTCCATGTCTAAGAACATGAGTTTTTTCGTTTGTCAAATTCCAAAATAAGCATCAGCAGTGATAAGAACTTGTCAGCTCAACAGGAAAAGAACTGGGGATTTGTTCCCTGGGCTATTTCTATTCTTTTAACCTAATGGATGTTTAGTGTAAGATGCATAGACAATCTATGCCATTATGTTACAGTCTTTCTTACGGCACTCCTATTTTTGACCCCATGGGTTTGGTTTGTGTTACCCACAGAGGCAGTTCTTCAGCAGTAGAAGGAGAAATATGTTCCCCAAAGCTTCATTTCACCCCAGCAGTTATGGCACTTTTCTGGATCCTGTACACTTGTTTCAGGCCGAGAGGGTGCTGAACCTCAAACTCCCCTAAGGCATAGTCTCACCTTCAGCAGAAAATGCCCAGCTGGGTCTAAGTGGAGAGTTGGCTTATGGCAGCCCAAAGCTGGTGTGTCAGCTTTTGCTACCCATACATGTTTTAAGTAGACATGTCCACGCATTTATACTCTCCCAATGCAGTGCTCTGTTGGGAGGTAGGTAGCTCACCCACCAAGCAGAGACACCAGCCAGATAACATGTATCTTGAGCTCCACCTTGCCAGACGGGATCCCAAGTGATTTCTTTTTATTAAAACTTTCTTCTGAAAGTCACTCTTAGTCGGACACTTCCCTGCCACTTGTGTTTTTTAAAGCTGCTGTCAGTATCTAACCACTAAGGACGGCAGCCTGTCCTTTTCCTCTGTGCTAAGAGCACATAGCAGAGGCTTGGCCAAGAAGCACAGTGCTCCCTAGTTAGGATAACTCACCGGAGCTTTGGGGCAACAAACACAGTAATTCTTTTTAGCATTGTTTCTAAAAACAGTTTTGTGAGTCTCTTTCTGCATGTGTCCTTTTCTTTACTCTTCTGAAGTTTTATTGTCATATTTCATGTCAGTACAGAATACAGCATCAGAATTCTGCTTTGATTCCTGTTGTACACTGATATAACATAAAAACAATTGAATGGCTACGATGGCTTAGTCTCTGTTCTGGTTTTGAAGATGTTAAGAAATCTGGGAGACTCTGTATTCTGGAACACATTTCTCATACTTCGATCCCTACACTCCTGTCCATAAAAGACTTTGTGGATGAAAGGTGAAACCCTGCGTGCCCTGCTTCAAATGCTGCTATTTACCTTTCATAGCTACATGAATCAACAAATTGGATAAATATTCTTCCTCAAGGAAGGGATGAGAGAAAGATGGAAAGAACAATGTGACAGGTCTCAGTGAGTTCACTTAACGTGTTACTGGAAGGCATTTAAATACTTTAGTAAGAAAAGCAGGCCAAGAGGAGACAAGGATGGAGGCAAGAAGCATTGAGTGCTCATGATAGAAAGAGCTTTTCTGAAACTACTAGAACTGAAGTGGATATGGCTACTTAAAACAGGGTTTGACAGGATCCAATCTTCAGTTAAACATCAGTGTCGCTGTATGTTAAGATGCCATATTGCAAGAGAAGGTACAGTTTCTCATCAAAGTGTCCTGTTAAAAACCAAAGCAGATAAGAGACCATTTCCTGCCTAATGTAGCTGAGGAACCTTATCCTACAGGAAGGTGGCCGTTCTGCCGAATAATTCACAGTTCAGTCATTTTTCATTTTTTTTTGAGTCAAATTCTCTGAGACTAGTGTCATATCCCCAACTTGCTTTGTGCCTTACAGCAGAGTGGTACATTGCCCTCCTTTCAGATGCTAGGCCTGCTGTCCCTCCTGCCTCCCAGATTTGACCACTCCATCAGCTGCAGCCCCCAATTGCATGCTGCACGCATGCCGGGATGAGCTGATACAAGCAAAATACACACATTTGTTTTGGGTAAATTTCCTCACCCCTTTAGAAAGCTGAAGAAAATAATCTGATTAAAACAATTTCCTTTGTTTGAGGCAGGGAGGAAATAGATTTTATATTTTTTCCCTAAAGTTCATCTCAGTTTTATTTTGATATTTTCAAGACAAATCAATTCTGAACTAAACAAAAATCAGAGCATTTCTCAAAATTACCTTCAATCGAAGGCTGAAACTTGAAATTAAATATTTTATTCCATCCCCATCAAACATTCTCTTTCTCAGAAATGGTCTGGAGCTGGCAGTTCAGATCCAATGTACTCAGGCACACAAATTTCTTTCCTCCCTCCTGCACTGCCTCACTATAATGTTCCCCTGTGGCTTTGCAGATGAACCTTTGAGCCTGAGGAAGTGACAAAACTAGCATTAACCACCTGCAGGACAAGATCCTTTCTTTTTCCTTCACTCACTGCCATCAGGAACAGAGACAGCTTCTTCAAAAGAGTGGATGGCTTTTTCTGCTCCCTTCAAGCTACCCTGTCCATGACGATGATCCAGTCCATGTCAGAGTTAATTTCATTTTTTCTGCTTTCTGACTTAGTTTCAAAAGTCCTTTTAGGCCTGTATGCAAACTAAAAGTAACTTAAATCACAACATTTATAAGAGAAAGCATTAAGAAATAAAATACAAAATTCCCTCAGTAGTATTTGCAACTTGGAAAGAGAGAAGAGAAAGACAGTGGTCCCAGTCAGTTTGAATGAATGTAGGGCAAGGCCCAGACAAAGCTCTGTCTGCCATCTCACTCCTAGAAACCAGTATGGTCAGTGAGAGAAATGGTGACAGGTACTGGAAAGGGCATGCGGGGCTTAGATATATGAGCTTTATGGGTCAGGGAACTTACAGACTACCAAAACCAAACGCCAATGTGCAGACCTGTGATCTCCTTTTTAACAGGCTTGGCTATGGGAGTAAACAAAGAATGCAGCAGCCTGCAGTATTTTGAAGAGTTATTTTCTGGTGTGATTTAGTTACCCTTAGTATTAACATAGAATCAGAAAAAGATACACATACATCCCAACACCAGCGAAGGACTAAGGGTGCTATCTATCATCCAGATACTATTAGCAACAATAGTTTATAAACTATAAAATTGAAGCTATATCCAAAGGACATTTCTGAAATTCTAGATACAGGACCTCAGCAACAGCGAGATAACTTTAGAAGTAAAGAATTTCCCTCAGGAGCAGCAGAAGGTATCTCAGTGTGCAAACAGCATCATGGTCAGAGCCTGATCCCTGAAAGAAACAACAGGCTCAACAACAGAAGAGTGGCTGAAAGTTACATGCAGTGGCATTGTGCAGAGCGCAATCCTTTTCTACCAATTCTGTTATCATTATGCTAAGATTCTGACCCACATTTTTATTTACTGGACAGCTCTGTGTCATTGTAAAGGAAAATTTTAAAAAAATAATAGATTTATATACATATTCAGTTTCACAAAAACAGTTGATGACCTGTTATGGAAAAAAGAAAAGGAAAAAATATGGTTTAACTTGCTTTCCTGTTAGAAGATGTAATTTTGGAGCACTGCTGCACAGAGGCATTAATGGGTACTTTAGTGTAGCGTTTCCTCTAAGTGTGTAAATAATCTTAGAAAAATTGGTGCTGAAAGAATTTTGGTTTGAAAATCAGTCTTCATGGGTATGGATATAGAACTGGTTAGGTTCATATATTAGAGCACAAACCAACTACTTTAAAAAAAAAAAAAAAGCCATGAGTTCATGCATACAAGGCCCATCAGGTAGACCCCTATGTGCAGAGAGACAGGGAAGACCTTTGCTTGATCACCTCACACCAAGTGTCCGAAAGAGAAGTGTCCACAGGAGCTGTGCAAATATATATAAAGACAACTGTGCCTACCTGATCTGGTCACTGACTCCTGGGTCACCGCAGGGGAAGAAAAGAATTGGGATGCAAGACCTGTGTTCTGGACATAATCTTGCTGCATGGGTTCTGCCTGTTCATTGTACTGTAAATGCTACACTGGCTTTGTGACAACACCAGGTTGCCTCAGTAGCACAGGTGATTGGAACTGTTTCACTGATATATATATATACACAGTATCTTTTCTTTTTATCCTAGCAAGGGCTGAATTTCATACTAAAAGGAAAATGTGCCACATGGGAAGCTGCTGCCGTGCCTCTGCCAGGGACCCTGCCCGTGCCAGGGCGTCCTGCGAGACCTCGGCGTTGAGGGGTGCTCAAGGGGCTTGTCGTCTCTGGTGCCTTCGTGGGGAGTTACGGACGGCCAGCCTCACACTGGTTTTGCCTATACTTGAGACTTTCTTCCCTGTTTACACAGTCCGAACTGGAACTGGCATCTGGGGAACTGGAACTGGAACTGGCATGTGGGGGTGCACGTGTGTGGGATGCTGCTGGGAGTCAAAGCCGAGTTCAGCTGCATGTATGAAACGTGGCTTAGGTTAGGTCACCCCTAAGGAGCCGATGCTTTTAGCCCCCTGTTCCTTGTGTGAGAAGGGGTTGCTTCCTCCAGCTGTTGAAGTGTTAATAAGAAAAAAAACCCCATATTTTTAAAATATTGAATTAATTTTTAAATGGCCNGGGCCGCCGGGCGCAGCTTTCCCGATAAGCCAGAGGGACCAGAAGGGCGGTGAGAACGGCCGCTGAGCAGCTACAGGCCCTTCACTAAGAGGCTCGTCTCAACCAGGTCTAAAAGCCTCCTGGCTTTGGCCCCCGTCCAGCAGTCCATCCCTATTCAAGTAACTCACGGCAGCCTGCGAATACTTCATTGTTACGGGCGACAATGTCCCGTACTCCAGCGCTGCCCATCCAGAATTTGGCTGCGTGCNAAGAAAAAAAACCCCATATTTTTAAAATATTGAATTAATTTTTAAATGGCCTAAGAGAGGCTGTATATCTACACCTAAATTTAAAATAAACGCGCCACAGCTCGCTCGAATTCCCGGGCAAACTCCCGCGCTGCGAACGCCGCCGCCGCGGCTTTACCGCACCAGAAGCGACGACGGTGGCCGGTAACGGCGCGGGGCGGGGCGGGGCGCGCGCTCAGCGCCGGCGGCACAGCGCCCCNCCGATAAGCCAGAGGGACCAGAAGGGCGGTGAGAACGGCCGCTGAGCAGCTACAGGCCCTTCACTAAGAGGCTCGTCTCAACCAGGTCTAAAAGCCTCCTGGCTTTGGCCCCCGTCCAGCAGTCCATCCCTATTCAAGTAACTCACGGCAGCCTGCGAATACTTCATTGTTACGGGCGACAATGTCCCGTACTCCAGCGCTGCCCATCCAGAATTTGGCTGCGTGCAGGTGCACAGGGACAGGTCCTGCTGGGGAACGCTCCCTGCTCCAGCAAAAACAGGGAGAAAGGGAAGCGTGAGGGTGAGACAACTCGCTGAAGGGTATAGCATAGGCAATCAGCTGCCAATTTGCCAGCAGCCCATGTCTCAGATTAGTGTTTCTTCACTAATGCCAAACAGATACGTCCACATTCATCCATGCATGAACAGATAAACATAAGATGTGTTCCGCCAGAAATCAAGGAAGATATGAAACTATGTTTTCTCTTTCACACAGTCTGCATTTATCTGACCAAATTCAAAGTCTGTTCTGCAGATGTGTAGATAGGCGAATCCCGTGTGTTTAACACTTTGCTTTCATAGTTTATAGTTTATTGAGCTATTCAGTAAATATTATTTACACGTGCCGAAGCAACCCAAGCTGCAGGAGTGGTTCTTCAGAAGTACATCTTGGAAGTGGATCCTTCAGGTAACAGAGCACACTCTGCAGCATACCAACGCCATCAATCTCAATGAAAATCCATGGACTGACCAGCTCTGGATCAAGCCCTTGAGGTATATTTTATAAATACACCATTCTGGTCATCTGTATTAGCATAGCAGCCAGCGGCACTTGAGTTGGGAACAGGGTTGCATCATTCTGGAGAATGAGTATCCTCTCAATAAGCATGATTTTTTTTTCCTTAAGACTGTAGACAAATTGAAATCAAAGTGTGAGTAGCATGTGAGACTAACACCAGAGGCACACAGACTATAGAATGAGAAATGAAACAGTAATAACCCCACAGTTTCACTGAACTGCCGTAACAATCCCATAGCAGACCTGCACCATCTCGATCTAGAACCAGGTCACAACTAAAGTTTCATCCCAGCCAACAGTCCCCATTTGTGATGTCTCCTAAACTGCTGTGAGAGATCCTCTATTTGTCTTGGAAAACAACTTCAGTTCACTGTCCCAGTTCCCAGCCTCAGGGACAGAGGTGTGAAAAGTATGATCCCTAAAACATGGCAGTGAAACTTGGTGGAACCTAGAAGAGTGGCCCGGGATAGGTCTTGTTCAATAACATGCCTTCAGTGTGCTGACATCTGTGCCCATCACAGATTGACTGATAGTAAACTCTTTTTGCTCCCAGTAGTTCTGCCAAGTCATTCCTGACAAACCTGTACACTGCATAGACTGAATCATATAGGCAGCGTAGTGATGCAATAAACAAAACATGATTATTTGAATGGTTTTCCATTTAATTTCCAATTTTGTTTCTACAGTAGAGGCTGAATATGCCAAACAGATCTCTCTCAATTCTTTAATACTTACAAAAATTGTTCAGAGTTCAAGTTCCTGTAGCTGAAGAGCTTCAGACAAAGATGTGCAGCAATACTCTGGATACTTATACTGCCTGAAGAATTTTTCCAGAGATTTCTTTTCTATAGCCCTCACTTTTCCCCTGGACTTTTAAAGTTAATAACAAGCAGTTTTTATTAGTTTCAGCCCATGAGTCTTGGTGTATTTATTCAACGACATAAAAGAGCTGCTCATCATCCAGTTTTGTTAGTGTCTCATAGCTCTAATCTTGACCTAGTTTGTGAATGTTTTATTTATCGGCAGCAGGCTACGCAAACAGCCTCATCTCGGAGGAATTCCAAACACAGGCTAAGTCCAAGAAGATGCAGCTTCTCCAGGGCATCCCCACCTCACCATTTTACTTTTTGTCAGTTACTCACTCCCTCCTAAGAGGTCTTTCAAGCTTCATTTTTCCCTGACAGTATTTCTATTTTTCTTTCACTGAGAAACATTGCCAACAACATATACTTACAATTAGTTTCTCCTTTCTCCTACGAACTATGACTACAAATCACACACACAAATCTTGCAGCATTATTGGGAAGTGTTCATGATGGTATGACTCATTTCTCAGCTGAGATTGCAAACGCTTTGCAAGCTAGGGCTTTGTGTTTTTCTCATCTTTCAATAAAAATAATCTAGGAAGAGAGGCAGTCTGGAGTATCAAGGAAGGAGGAGCAACAGAAACCCTGAAAGTAAATTGAGCACATATCACTAGCTTCATCAAGATCCACACATAACAATACACATATTTTACACTGGGCTTCCTGGTGCTTTGTGGAACTTCTAATTTAGAGAACAGACAGAAGTATTAAACACTTAATGTCAACATCTGAGAATGTCCTTCAGCCAAAAGACCAAAAAAACACCAAACCCATACCCCCTACTCAGCCAAAGAAAAAGAAAAACCCATGTAAAGCCACAGAAGGGGTTTTCCCCATTTAGTTCTAAAATTTAACATGACATTTCATAGTTGCATATAGAAAGAAACTAGCTATTTATATCCTCTGCCTCTTGCTATACTTTTACAAGAAGCTCAGGTAGGTGGGCTCCCAGCAAATTCTGAAACTACTTGGACAGAAGGTGTCTGTTTTCAAGATAACTGTAATACTATTTGCAATACCACAGTAATGCTGTACTAAACAGCCTGAGAAAACCAACATCAGATGAGAGCAAATAGAGTCTTCCACTGCAGGAGAAATTATTTCAAGAACAAAAATAACAGGCTTTAAATGAAGCAAATTGACCCAGGAGAAGTGGAATACTCCTCTCCGGAGTGTTGTACAGGAATCCCCAAGGGAGCTACAAAGCCCCGCAGACTCCCTGGGGAGGCTTGGGTCACCACCCTGAGACCTCAGGTCAGGCTTGACCCTGGTGTCACCCCAGAGCTGCTTCAGCTCTGAAAAACCTCCAGCGAGATACCACAGCTGCTACAAATTCCCCCAAGAAAAAGGAACCGTGGCATGAAATGGGCAGAGCTTGGGGCAAGAGTGGAAAAAAAGAACACAACTCCTAACCTTTCTAATCATCTCTCTAACCAGCCATGGCTATTCTGACTCTTGGCTCACCATGTGGTCTCAGAGCAGGTGCTACCTCCCTCTGCCCAGAACATATTTACAGATTGAATTTACTTTATTATTTTCTCGTTATGTGCCCAAGGTCCACCTTCTGCCCAGCTCTTTGTCTCTGCCTCTCCCCCAGCTGTTACCTTCTCAGCATCTCATCAGCATACACTTTCAATTCCCTTTGTGACTATTTATAAAGTTGCAAAGGAACATAAATTCACATTTTTTCCTCAAAATATATTAGAGATCTGACTACTTCACAGCATACTGAAACTGGACTCATACAAAGAGGCTTTGAAAAGGTCAAATTCTCTGAATATCCATTTTCTAACTACATTTTATTCAGCTGTGCTTACACTCTTTTTGTGTTCATTTTGTCAGGCTATTCTAACAAATGAGTTTGCAGATATTATTTATGGGATACTAAATCTTATGTGCAACAACATAAAGTTCATAGTAATGAGCAGAAATCCATCACTGATTTGTAGGTTCAGTCAAAACAAAAATAAATATCTGAGACTGGGAATACCAAATTCTTAATAAGTCTGGAAGATACACAATTTGAGGATTAAATTATTCATAACGTTTCTACTGACTTCAAATAATAAGTATATTTGATAAATTTGTAACTCATTTGTGGTTTATTTATAAATGGGAAAAGGTAAAAATTGCCATATATGTGATCCTTGCAATTTATTTCAAATAATAACCTCCTAATTTTAATTAATTTAGACTCTTGAAAGTTTTCTAATGAAGCCCACTTCGATTAGTTTCAAGAAGATTTTATCACATTCCAAATTGATTTACACTGATATGATTTCCCTGCAGTCAGTGGAGCTAAACTGATTTATTCCTGATGAAGATCTAGCCTGCAACAAGGTACTAAAATCCAGGAGACGGGTTGCACAGAAAGTGCTCTCAGCTAGAGGTGCCTGTCGTGGCGCCCCTGGGGCAAGGAAGCTCTGGCTGGTAGAGAGGTCATGCAGTTATTTCCATCACACCCTGGGTCGCTGCTTCTCTGCACATCCAGTGAAAGAAGGAGCTGTTGGGTGTAATCCTGACATGGCATGGAGGTGACACAGTAGAATTCACTGCACCCGCCTCTCATTTTATTTTGAGCATCTGAGGGTCACAGAATGGGAATCTGTGGATTTCTCCATGCTCCATCCCTTCAGAACTGTGGGATCTTGAACTTTGCAGTCACTCCTGTAATACATCCAACATGTGCTAACATGTAATTTCATTTTATCAGGCACTCAGTGAGGGAAGCTTTATTTTTATATAAACCTTTTTACAAAATTTTTGCAATCTCTGCCAATTAATGGAATTAGAAAGGAAAAAGTGAAGAACAGAAAGCAAAAACAGAAAGAGAAATGAAGAAATGAAATCCAGGGGGAAAATAACAAAGGAAAAGGAGGCAATTAATAAATATAATTAAGTATGACTTGAAGGTGTTAATGAATATAGTGGTGCTGTGGTCATCAGCGGAAGGCTACCACATTCAATAGAGATTGTCAGCTTTTGTGATTAGTGTCTCCTAGAAAAGAGTCTGTCATTAGATGTCTGCCCTTGTTCTGCCCTAACATCATCTTCTTTCTTATCCTCACAGCCCTCAGCCATGCTGCCATTCATTTCCCCAGGGGTTTTGTCCCCTGTCCTCTTCTCTTCTGCTCCCTCCCAGCTGCATTTCTGCTTCTTTTACCACCCGTATGGCTTATGCATAGGCACAGCTTGCCCAGCTAGGCCTCCTGCACCCAACAGCAGGAGCGGGCTTGTCTCTCTGTTACTTACAGGTGACATTAAGAGAGCAGAAGGATGGCTGTAACACCCTCCCTACTTCCCCACCTCTACATGAACAGACCCCCAAAGGAGAGGGAATTAATTTCTTCCATCCCCCACAGTTACCTCTGTTGGCTGCAGCCCTTTCAGAGGC
>VZTV01067429.1:1706-29201 GCA_013400875.1 Anhinga rufa
CCCCGTGCGGGGTTGGTTTTTTTTTTTTTAGTTATTGATTTTTTTTTTTTAAATATTTTTGTAGCCAAAGTCAGTGCAAAGGAGTATAAAAGAAAAACCAACAGTTCCATGCCCTAAGGGTGGAGGGGCTGAGCTAGAGACAGAGGAAGAGTCGAGGGCGGGCTGGGGGGGACGGGGAGAGGAGCGGGGTGGGGGGGGGAGTTTAGCCGACTTTATGCTCGCCCCGCACTATGTGGGAGGAGAACTCGTACCGGTCCTGGCTGTGGTAGCCACAGATGTTGCATTCGAAAGGGTCTCTGAAGCCGTGGCAGCCCATGTGGATGGTGAACATGACGTGGTCCAGGAAAAGGATGCGGCAGTGCTCGCACTTGAAGGCCCTGATCTGCTCCCCGTCCTCGTTGACCACCCGCAGGGCTTCTTTGGCGGAGCTGGGCGTGGAGCGGGCGGCCGGGGGCCCCTCCGGCAGCTTGGGGTCCTCTTTGGCGTAGGCTGGGCTCTGGCGGCTGCTGGCGCAGTTCCCTGCCGGCAGCTGCGAGCTCCGCTCTTCGTGGTTGCTCTCCGTGTCCGTCGAGTCCTGGCAGCCGTTGGTGGGCGATACGCCCGGCTCCCGGCCCCGGTACACCACCTGCACGCCGTCCGGCACGTCCTCGTGCCCCTCGGCAGCTTCCCGGCTCCCCGGCATCTCCAGCCGACCTGGCAGGGGCTGGATCTGGGTGTAGACGGAGCTGATGACGGGGGTGACTTCCGAGATGCAGTTTGTGGGGGGCAGCCGGAGGGGGCGAAGATGCTCCCCCCCCATCAGGGAGAGGGAGCCGCCGTAGGAGGGGTCGAGGGGGTGGTGGGCCGAGACCATCTCCACGTCCTTCTCGAAGCCGGAGTTCACGTCGAAGGGGAGGTCCGAGAGGGTGAATCGCATCTGCTTCTCCCCTGCCGGGAAGGAGAGCGGCGTCAGAACGGGCAGGCTTGGTTTTGGGGTGCACCCCCGCCCTCCCCACGTCCTCTCCCTCCCCAGCACCGCGTGCGAGACCTGCCCCGTCCCGGGATCGTGGGGATGAAAGGCGCTTTGCGAACACCAGCCGCGTGCCCGAGTGCAGAGTCTCAGCTCCCGGGGGCTCGAGCCCCGCTCCAGCGACCGGGGGCTCCCCCTCTCCCTCCTCTCTCCTGTCTGTCCGGGAAGCAAGGGGGGGAAATCCCCTTACCCACAAATTTCTGAGGTGTCGATCGTTTCCGTTTGGTGAGGCTGTTCGCCAGCCGGTCAATAAACGTCGGCCGATCGGACGAGGGGTGAAGCAGAGAGTCCGGCACTATCTCCAGGTCTCGCATCTCGTCACCTGGCAAGACAAGGGAAACCCGGTTCAGCCGGCAACCGCGGGACGGGGCGAGCGGGACGGGCACGCTGCGACCCAGGCCGGAGACTCCGCGGCCAGCGCTCGAGGCACGCTGCTCCTGCCCTCTGCTAGCTGGGACGGACCTACGGAAAGGCTCCCGGGCTGCCTGCTCCAGGCCCAGAGCTTACCCCGTCGGTGAATCGGTCGCAGGGGAGCGCCGGCGGCCGGTCCGCCTCCCTTCTTCATCGAGCTGGGCCCGCTCCTGCCACTTTGGGGAAGAGGAGCCGGCTTCAACGGATTGAAGTGCCCTCGCTTTTCTCGCCGGCTCTCAACCCCGGCCTGGAGAGACCTGCCCCGTGTTGCTGCTGGCAAGGGCAGCTCCGCCACGGCCGTGCCCCGCGGGTTACGGATCATCCGGTTAAAGTGTCCAGGCAGCCTTAACCGGTGAACCTCGCCGTAAGCACCGGTGGCTCTAGAGGGACCAGGTCCGGCTCCAAAAGGGTGAGGAGCCAGGAAGGCTCCGGCTTTGGTTCTTTGCTGGCGCAGCAAAGACGGGGGGCTGCCTGCGGGCTCCGAGGAGGAGCCAGGAGGTGCTTCCAAGCCGCGCGGTGCCCGTTTCAGACACCTGCCCGCAGGGGTAAATCCCCTACATCGCGGTGTCGCGCTGGTGTTCTGTTATTTACAGAAAACGCTCTCGGTAGTTCTTCCACTAGAAACACGGGCCACGGGTGTGCTTCGATTCAGGGGGCTTTGAAACTCAGCTGGCGGCGAGGGGAGGAACCAGGGAGGTAACTCTTTGCACTTGCAGAGGCTTGCGGCATTAACCAACGCACACGCATAGCACCTTTCATCCCACGATCGCTGGGGCACGGAGAGCTCCGGGGCTCATGCTCTCCCCCACGCAGACCCCCCCCTTTTCTAATGGGAAGGATGTCCCCAAAGCTTGACCCCGTCAGCCAGAGACGGGGCTGGAAAGCAAACCCGCGCCCACATTTCCCACCCTTCCGGGACCCCTCATCGTGTACCCCGAGGCAGGGAGGCGGCGGGGCTCTGGCCCCCCGCGGCACTGACCTTGCTGGCTGGCCAGCGACTGCGGTTCAGTGTTCAGACTCTGCAGGTAGTTGTGGCACCGCTCCTTGTGCTCCTCCAGCGTGCTCTGCTGCTTGTAGCTCCGGCCGCAGTAGTTGCACTTGTAGGGCTTGCCGACGGTGGGGGAGGAGACTGCAAAACACGCAAACCAGAGCCTGGCCGTAAGAACAGACGTAGTGCCCTCGCCGAAGAGCCCGGGAACGGGCTGGACGTGCATCGACGGGAGAGAAAAGCAGCAGGAATCGGTCGACAGGGAGCGTCACGGCAGGGCAGCGACCCTCACTGTCAGCCCACCGCACCATCTAGCTGTGCCGCAGAGGAAGGACCTCTCCAGCACGTCTCGAGCAACAGTTTCCAGAGCTGGGAGCGAAAGCCGTGACCTGCAGCTCCCAGCTTCTGCCTCAGCCTTCCTCTGACCACCATCGACCCCAAACACAGCTACCGCACGCGCCCCGGCAGCTCAAGGAGCTGCTCAGGAGCTCAAGCGCAGGAGAAGGGCTGGATGCTCCTGGATTTTGATGGAGGGGGAGCTATGAAAATAAATCATAATTTGGCCAAATACCTAAACCAAAACATCTCAGACCTGCCTTTTACCTCCGCTCTGCTCCCAAGACACCAGCGATACGGGTTTCTAGCAGCTCTCTGGCCACGTTACACACCTCCAGGTAAACCCTCAGGCTGGAAGCCCCAATGGCAAAGGCAGTATTTAAGGAGGGCAGCTGGAACCCCCAACTTTTTAAACATTTCTAAGCAATTCTTTACCCTCCATTTGCCGCAAAGCGCTCAGTGGCTTGGCCAGCACTCGGCTGCTGCGCAGAGCGTACACACCCCCCTGCCCCCCGCACGGAGATTCGTGATAAGACGCTCGCCAGACACATTTTTATTCTCGTCTCTCCCAATTTTCTCACTTCTGACTGAAAATCACCGAAGCCACCCAAGGTCGGCGTTCAGCCTTGCTGGCCGGCGACTGCCAGACAAAGGAGCCGGCAGTGCTCCTCGCGGCGGGCTGCGCACGCCATCTTATTATCTGCACGTTTTAGCCGACAGACTACTTACAGTGAAAAATCATGACCCCTCCCGAGGGGAGATGGTATCTCTGAACCCTGTCGCAGTTTCCATCGCGCCGGGAGGCTGCTGTCTGCGCAGGGGACGGGGAAACGCGATTGCTGACACGGGGGTTTTGTGCCGCTCACCGGGTGATTGCTAATTAGGTATAACCACAGCGGGACCTGGGCAGCAGACATCCTCTGGGCATGGGGGAAAGGGCAAGGCAGTCCCCCCACCCCATTAAATAGCCTCGGGGGGGGGGGCAGAAAAGGGATCCAGGCTCCAAGGGACCTGCTGCTGCAGGTTGATCACCCTCAGACGCCTTTTGGGGGAAGCAGCTCGTTAGGCAAGAAGATGCTAACGGGCAAAAAAGACAAGCGCAGGGAAGCTGGGCCGGAGACGGGGGTGGGCTCTCCAGCCCCCCGCACGCCCCCGGGCACTCAACCAGGATGGAGAGCGCAGCCCCACGCGCTCCCTTCTCCGTGGCGTCCGAGAGGAGCCCAAGAGCTGCCGTGCCCTTCCCCTCCGACACTGCCCCACGTGCGGGGAGGCCGGGTTTGGTAGCGGGGCAATGACCTGAAATCAGCGGCTTCTGCTGGAAGCCGGAGCCCGTCGCCCTCCACCCCGGGACGTGCTGGCAGGGGCGTCAGCCAGCCCCGTGACAGTCGCCTGCGTCACGGCCGCGTCCGGCTGCCTGTCGAGTCCCGCCTGGACCAGGCCCTTTCTGTTCCTGTCAGATTTAAGGGGTTGTTTTGGGGTTTTTTGCAGCTTGTGGTTTAACCTTTAACTGCTTTTTAAAAAAAAACACATTTGCGGGCTGTAGGTGAATTCACATTTACCCCCCGCCCCAGCGCTGTCACCTGGATTCGTGTGAAGTGCTTTGCCCTGCGGCTGGGATGCGGGGCGCCAGCACCTCCTCTTGCGACAGCTTGTACCGGATCCTGCCCAAACACCACCACGGCAGCCCCGAACAGCAGCGGCTGCGTCCGCACACGCCGTGCCCCTGCCCGGTCCCAGCCTGGCAGCGCAGCCAAGCCGCAGGCAGATCCGGGAGTCCAGGAGCCACCACTGATTTCACCACCGAAGCTCCGGGTTAGAAATCAATCTGGAGAAGCCGATGACAAGTGCAAATCTCTCCTCCCAGCTCTCCCCAGGCAGCAGCATTGTCGCAGAGCAACTGGATACTGGGGGAGGCGAGGACGCCACCAGCCTCCGAGTACGAACACAAAAACGTGTGTTAGAAATTTACTCCTCAAATCTAGCAATTTAGATGGGAGAGCCTCGACTCCAAATTCCATTACATCTCATTAACCTCCATCACTCACTCAGCTTTTAAAGTTAAGAGTTCCCCAAACGGCTCGGTTTTGTTACTCCTAACCAAAACAACAACCCAAACCGTGCGTTTATGCTTCACAAAGCTCCCCCCGACGGCTGCGTTGGGATCGGGGTTGGCTTTCCAAGCCAGGAAGCTCCACATGGATACCCTGAAGTTATTTCCTCAGGATCCTGCCTTCCCCTTCCCCGTCTCAGCCTGTGTTTCGGGGCTCTGGGGACAGGCAGCTGCCTGCGGCGCAGGAGGACAGCAGGACACGGAGGAGCCTGGGACCTGGCCATCGCCTGACCGCGCCGGGACGGCTCCCCAGGACACAGAGACCGAGCTGTCCTCCTGCCCACACCCCTCGGCGGCAAAGGTCTTGCTCCCAGTGTCGAGGCTCCTCCAGGGCTCTGCCCACGCTGCAGCAATGCCCTGCCACGGTGGTTTGCTAAGTCTGCGCTGGGCTTCCCCTTGCAGAGGGTCAGCTACGGCTCAGGGACGGGGTTTTACGGCGGCTGCAGGACAAGGAGGGAGGCTCCATCCTGAGCTGGGCTTTGTCTTGCCATCAGTCGCTTTCCCTTTTACTCCACAGTCTGTTCTTTGAAAACGTCATCATTTACCCACCGACACATGCTCATGTCTCGACGGACTCGGTCCATCTGTCACCTAACTCGAGCGAGAGGCTTCCAGAGAGCAACAAGGTCTGTTTAGGATCCCAGAAGTGCTTCGCCCATGCAATACCCAAAACGTGAGCAAGGGGGACGCTCTCCTGGCTGCCGGACCCCACTAGGAGAAGTTTCTTCTGACCAAGTACAACAAACAGAAAGGCTCCCTCCGAACACGAGCTCCAGGTCCGTTTATTTACTGGGCTGCGAAGCAGCGAGGACTAAAAAGGAGGGAGGTCTCGGGGGACCGGCAGCTCCTCTCAGCTGTCCCGCGTGTGGGCTGCAGCTTCTGATCTATTTCAGAGCAACGCAGCGTGTTTGATCTGGATTTTAATACCTCACTTTTTTGGACAGCACATCTTCCTAGATGAAAGCTCAGTGTCCCTCATGGGGACGGCATGAAACACACATGCCTCTAGTTAAGGCAGAAGGAGGGAAAGCCAAGCCCCACTGCCTTCCATGCAGGCAGGGTAACCGCTAGACTTTCGCCTGTGAGATCCACATTAAACGAAGGTTTTCTTAGTAATTAGCTCCCATAAAGACTAATTTTTGTTTGATATGTTGTGAGGGCTTGTCCCATTTCTGTGTCTCTTGACTGAAGGACTCAAGTCGACCCTTTCCATGCCTTGGCAGCGGGGAGACGCCGGCACAGCTCTACCAAGGACCCACCCCTGGACGCTCAGCGAGGACGAGTGTGGTGGACAGGCAGAGCCTGAGAGGGGGATCTCGACCCACAAGAGGAGACATGACCAAGGAGTCCAGACGTGACCCTGCATCCCTGGGTCTGGGCGGTTTGGGGTGCCCTGAAGCACATTAATTAGGAGCGAGCCCCGATGAGCGCGAGGCAGGCTCAGAGCAGGGTCTCACCAGCCATGGGAGCTGCTGCTGCAGCATGTGCCCCTCGGTTCGGGTCTGCGCATCCACCTACGTGAACCTCTCGGCTGCCAGCAAGTCGGGGTTCCCAAACGGGGCTCGGCCATGTAACGCCCCAAAACCCCACGCTCCAACACAGAGGGGACCAGGAGGGTTTAAACAAAGTGAAGAACAGAGACCTTCCTAATGAGACTCTGCTCCAGATGCACCAGAAGATATGGTTTTTCAAAAATCCAGGAGCCATCCAGCCTCAGAGCACCCACCCCCTGCCGAAAACCCAAGTGCTGAAGGTCCCCGGGCAGGGGCTTGCCAGCGGCACCCTGGAACGGTGCAGGGTAGAGCTGCCGGCAAGGTGAGCTCACGGCAGACAGATGCCAAAGCCCTCTGCTCCGCCGTGCGGTAATTCCTCCCCGAGACGACGCAGCGCTGCCCAAGATGGAGCGCGGCTCGGCGCCGGCCAAGCTGCTGCCGCTCGGAGCAGCTGGGGGTGGAGGGGAGGAAGACGGATGATGCTGATCTCTCCAGACTGAAGGACTCGTCGGGAGAGCTGAAGGCCTTGAGGTGGAGCGGCCGCAGCCCAGCTGGTCCGAGCAGCCGCTGCGGTGCTTCGGTGCTTTGCAGGGAGCCAGGCTGTCACCAGAGCCTGGCTTTCCTCACCCTCCAAGCAGGGCCCGAGGCCACTAACCTCCCCTCCTCCCCTGGGGTGAAACCGACTTTTTGCCGATCACCTCGGTATCAGAAACGCCACCCGCTGCCATATTCTGGCCAGGCTGGAGAACCAGACAAGAGACCGAAAAAGTTTTACACTGCGAAGCAGCTTTGTCCCCTGGCAGCGGGGATGTCCAGAGACAAAATGTAATGGATGGGAAGCTCCTGCAAACCCCCAAACCTCCTACCGCGCAGGCACCAGGTGAGAACCATCAGCCCTGTTCCAGGCCTGGCACCTCGCTCCGGGGTCAAACCGCCCAGATTCCCCTCCGGCATCTCCCAGAGAGTCTCAGATGTGTGTGCGGCGGGAGAGATGACAAAGTCCCAAAAGAAACAGCAAAGGTTTGTCCACAGCAAGGTGGGAACTTAAACCCGGAGCATCGCACCCTCCCACTGAGACGGGCACGGGGCAGAAACCTAAAGAAAATTGGGGCTCTTGGGCCAGGCTGCAAGGGGGGAGCAGGTTTGCAGGCTCCTGGGCAAGGCTGTGATGAGAACAGGCTCTTCAGGGGACAGGTTTCTTCCTTCAAGGAAGCACACAACGCTCATTTCCATGCAGCACTCGAAAGGTTAGTCACAGGTGTTCAAAGCCATCTGCGTGAACTTTAAAAGCCCCAGCAGCACCACAGAAACACGCCGGTACGCAAATCAAGGGAAAACGATCACAAGCCAGGGGGCCGGCTGGCGTACTTCACTCCCACCCATGGCCCCCGCCAGCTGTTACATCACGGAACCGGAGGGTGAAAACCACATCTCAAATGTCATATTTAAAAAGGACAATGTCAAAACAACACACAAACAAAACCCCTCAGCGCTCATTTTCACTGGGGCAGGGCACACCCAAGGGTGGGACCTATCTTGATTCAATAAAATCTATTAAACATTTATCTTCGTATGAAAGAGATACAATTATCCCCAGGAACGA
The DNA here is from genome assembly GCA_013400875.1 of Anhinga rufa. Lineage (NCBI taxonomy): Eukaryota > Metazoa > Chordata > Aves > Suliformes > Anhingidae > Anhinga > Anhinga rufa. Next base: position 9,657 of record VZTV01067429.1, read on the forward strand.
CTGGAACACGGCGGCACAAAGGCCCGCAGGCTCCCCTCCAGTCAGTGGAGCTCCCAAACCATTAACCAGACACTGACGCAGCCTCCCCCCGGCACACGCTCTGCCTTTGGCAGGTCGGCTCTGCACGGCGGCAGCAGCGCAGGGACCGCAGCAAGCCGGGAGCCGACACGAGAGCAAGTTTGGCTGCTGTCGGTTCAGAGCTCGAGGCTGGCACTTTTGGAAGCCGAGCTCAAATCCCTGGTTTTGTACCATCACCGTGCGTCCCCTCCCTGCCTCCCCCTCCCTTCCCAGCCCGTGGCCGGCCGGAGCTACCCACCAGAGTGTGTTCGCAGGTGGCCGGTGAGCGCATCCCTCCTGCGGCAGGCATAGTTGCAGAAGGGACATTTGAAGGGCTTCTCGCCGGAGTGCAGCTTGATGTGACGCAGGAGGTTTCCCTTCTGGGTGAAGGAGGCTCCGCACTGGTTGCAGTGGAATGGCCTTTCTCCTGCAAAACCGGAGCAGCGGGTGAAACTTCTGCTTAAAAGCATTTTCCAAGTCTGCAGAGGAGCAGCTCTTGAATCAACAGCCCGGGAGACCAGAAGCATTCACAGGTTCAGCAGTGCTGAACACCTTTGAGAAGGAAAGCCCTAGGTTAACTACCAGACGTAGCGCTCTGGATGAGACCTCCAAGCCGGGGAGTGACAGACCTGCTGCTGGAGGTCGGGCAGTGACGAGGAAAGGCCAGCGCCACGCACTTCCCTGGACCTTTCCTCACTAGCGTCTTCTGGCCACCATCAGCAGGGTCAGCACCTTGGACCTGACACCCATCTCCCGTGGTGTCTGCGCCCACCAGCCAACACACGCTTGCCACCCGGCTTCAGAAATTTGCTTCCCTCCAGCCCATCCTGCCCCTGCCCCGGCAGCGACGCCGGCCTCGGGGCTGCCACTCACCTGTGTGGCTGCGCTTGTGCACCATCAGCACGTTGGGGCCGATGCACACCATCCCGCAGATGTCGCATTTCAGCTTGCCGTTGGGCAGCCGAATGCCCCCGGGGGAGTGCGGCTCCTGGCCCGTCCCGTCGCAGTAGCCCAGGGGCTCCGAGAGCGAGTCCTCCACGATCACGCTGTCCTCCTTCTCGAGCATCCGGTCATCCTGTGACAGCAGCCGGCTGGCTTCCTCATCGCTGTACATCTCCACCTTGATAGAGTTTGCTACGAGGAGGCAGAAGGGATAAAACAGTCAGTGGAGGAAAAAACTCGTAAGTTAAAGAAGTTGGGAGCACAGTTTAGGCAAGACTTACTCCTAAAAGAAATACTGTGACGCGTTAAGTGATTTGTTTGCAATAAACGTACATCTTCTTATTTGGTGGACTATCAAGAACAGACATCAAACACGGATCAAACGAGGTTATGGGCTGGATGGCTTGTTTGCACTCCCTGAAGATTACTGCTCTGCATCCTGCCTTGTAAGGTGACTGACTGAAGAAAAAGACATTTAGTTCCCTGAATTCAAAGGCAGAGGGGGAAAGAAAATCCACTCGTGCTTTTAAAGTACGCAGAGGAAGCAAAGGCACCAAGTTTTGACTCCCTGAATCAGTAAAGGCTCAAAATCCACTGGCACAGAGAGCTGAACGCGAGTCCCTTGGATAGTCAGCAAGTCTCGGCTCACTAGAGAAGCCATTGCTGCGAGACCTGGGATCCATCAACTACCTAAAGGCAGAAAAAAGAAACCGAACAGGATGGTGCTGCCTGAAACCCCCACCCCTGCCCCGGGCACGCCGATCACTGCCTCGCCAGCAGCCCTGGCTGCCCCAGCTGCCACCAGGCTCCCTGCCGGCAGCTCGGCCTCTTCCCCTTCCCTCCGCTGCCGAAGAGGCTGCAGGAATCGCAGCAAATGCAGGGAGGGGACGAACACCCGTGGGGTGGCGTTTGGGCACCGAAAACCCAGAGAAACTTGTGTGAAATTAGGGAAGCGGAGGTGAGCGATGCCAGGGACCAGGTAAAGGTCCCACAGCCGAGGGCTGGCGACTCCTGGGAGCAGCCGCCCCACAGTGTTTCTGGTCCAGACAAGAGCAGAGAGAGGGCAGGAGCTGGAGGAACCATGCTCAAGAAGCCCACCAAAGCCAGACGATGGAGGGCCGCGGGGCCAGGGCAGCAGGTGGGTCTCGCTGCACCGCAGCGAAGCCCCCGGGTTTCCCTCCCCACACTACCTTTCCTTCCTCCTGCAGCATCAGGAGCTGAGGCTGGCGAGGGGATGCGCCAGCCCTGACCTACATTCCCGGCTGCTCTAATGATCTGTGGAATGCCACAAATCAAACGCTCCCCGAGACACGGGGACCACTCCGCTCCCTCCGCTGCCAGCAAGCTGCAGCCCTGCGGGGACCGGGAGAGGGAAGAACGGGGGAAACCTCTCCCTCTTCTCCCTCCGCTACCTCCGGATGAACTTGTCCACCCAGATCCTGCACGCTTCCTCCCTCAGCCAAGTGTCGAAGCGGTCGCCCCACCTTGTGACACCAGCTGTACCCTCTGCTCGAGGGAGAACTGCCACCGGGACAGCCTCAGCCTTGGCGAAAAGTCGCCTGTTTGTAGAGCCAGTCTTTAAATGATCAACTTGGAAAGTTTCCTCCCACTTTACGCCAGCGTCAGCAGCCAGGAGCAAGAGGGAATCCCCTGGGGAGGCTCCTCGGTGCTCTCCGGCCAGGGACGGCTGCTCCTCGGCCCCATCGCACCCGCTACCTGCTCTCATAGTGCTGTTCCTGGCAGGCCGGAGGAAGATGATGATGGAGTAAAGTCGAATCGAGGTCACCCACATGGCCAAAGCACCGAGCCCACAGGCTTAAACAAAATATTTACAGAATCCCTTTAAATATCAGATTCTTACTTCTTCCATTTAAAGCAGGAGGCTCTTCCCAATCCCTTAAGAGGAGAACTGTGGGGGCTGGAGGAAACTGAACTTTATATACACAAAGGAGACTCTGCTGCTGCCCGGAGGGTAGGAGATTGCAGAGTCCAAGCTGCCTTGTGGAGACAGGCGTGAGAACGGAGCAGCCTGAGCACAACCACACAGAAATCCCAGCAGCTTCCAGATCTGGTGCTGACTCGACCCCTGGGGCTCATTCAGCTCTCTGTGAGAGCGTGAATGCTCACCCACGGTCCGGGGACAGGCACAGCGTACCAGCCGAGGGGATTCGAGAAAACCTTGGTAACGTCCCGGGTACCAAACCATCCAGGGGATTTGGCCTTTACAACCTGGGGGGTTCTGAACAAACTCTCACTTCAGCTGAGGCAGGGACAACCCTTCCCGGTGGGCGAGCAGGAAGGCTTTGGGTTGCTTACTGGGTGAGGAGGACACGTGAACACTGGAGAGAGGATGAAGGTGGCAAGATGGTCCCAGTCCCGGGGAGACCCGGCCTCCCGCTCCCCCGGCACGGGGGACACGCAGCTCCCGAGGAGCCAGGCCACGTGCTTGGAGAGGACAGCTCCTCCTCCGTGCTGCCTTCGACACGGCGGGCAGGAGGGCTCCGGCTCTTCCAGGTACGGCCTCGCAAGGGGGGATTAACGAGGAGCAGCAGCATGGAAGTGATTCATCCAACACTGCGTGAGGTTTATTGCTGGGTGAAGAGCCCAGGAATTCTGGCTCTGGCTCCCCTCCTTCCCTTCCTGGATCCTCGCGGCAGACAATGCCGCCTTCCCAGAGAGGCTCCAGGCAACGTGAACTGTGCACCCGGCCTTGGCAATCGGAGGCACTTTCAGAGCGTCTGCTGAGCCACTGGCCAAAGCCACCGCTGGCTGCAGACTGGGAGGAGACTCTGCGGCTGAAGCATTCTTGCGGGGGGAGCAGGACTTTATTTATGTGTTGGCCGGTGCCACCACGCTCCCCGGGGAGCATCCAGGAGACCCAGCGCAAACAGACGCCTCTGTGCATAAACACGAAGTGAAAAGCTCCTCTCTCGGTGGCGGGAGCTGCCTGGATGAGTTGACGTTTGCTGCACTTTGATTTTCTGGTTGGGTTTTTTTTTCTCCCATTCCCCTGGGGACTTATTTTTTTTCCTGGGCATAGAAGGGAGGCCAACTATTGTTCTGTAATTCTCCTTTCAGAACCAACGCAGAGTCCGGTCTCACTGGAGAGAAGTCTTTGCTGGCAGAACAGGTTATATAATATTCTTGCTCCTCTGGGGCACGATGCTTGCTGGATGAACCAGCTGTGAAGTCAAGTCAGATCAGAGACAATACCATCACTAGCATCCTGCTGTTAAAGGGGAAGGGATCGTTATTGTCCTTTCAGTCAGTCCACGTGCTCAATTCCTTTCGCTTCTGATCAAGCGAAAAGGCTGTGTTACCTCTCAGAACTGTCCTCTGCGAAAAAGCCAAGATTTTATTTCTTTGCGGAGCTTCTAAGCAGTTTTGTAGAGCAAATGTAAAATAAATAGCAAGCAATAAAAGGAAAAAATGGCAACAGAGCTGATTCATAACATTACCGCTTCTGAAAACGTAACGCTTTGGGTTGATTTTGTCCTGGTTCAGAAAGAGCAGCCTTCAAACGCCAGGACCTAACCAGAGGCGTCCCGAACATCTAACTGCTGGAAGCCCAGGCGGATAAATTACGAGGGAGTTTCTCTGCTATGGAAAAGCAATCGGCAACTGCATGCTGGAAGCCGGGAGAGAGGGAAGATCAGAGCAGCGCCGGTCTTTTCGGTGTTGGTTGAGTCAAGCCGGTAGAGACGGCCCAACTGTCGCCTCTTGAATACCGAGAGTGCGATTCAGAGCGGGACTTGCCAACTTATCTTGTCTCAGCGCTCCTTCTTTTCATGTGTCAGCACGACTTAGTGGCATGTGTGGCCCATGGAAACTTGACGGCTGCCCCGAGAAGGCTGCGATGCAAATAGCATCTCTGCAAGTTAAGCCTGTACCGGCCGCACTGAGCTCATCCAGGGCCACGCCATTCCCCAGCACACAAGGGAAACGTCACGCTTCTCATCAATCACCGCAGTGAGCAACGGCAGCAGACGGCATGCCAGGACGAGGGACAGACTGCGACAACTCTGAAATCGGACCTATTTTACTGGGGGAGGTTCTTAAATATAATTGAAAAAGCAGTTTCATTCATTTTAAATAAAAAGCAAAGAATTCCGTCAGTAGATGGGTAAGAAAATGGGAAGTCCCATGTTGTGGGCAGGAGATTCCCCACACCGGTCCTGTTTCTGGATCAGTTCCCTGTCAAGTGCTGGCCACCAGCTCGGCCGACGGCACCCTGCCGATGGCACTCTGCCGGGCGAGAGCGCGTGGAGGCAGCGGCACAACCGGGCAGGACCTCAGGGGGACCCCACTCTGCTCTGCAGTGCCACGGCGAGGTGACCAAGGGCTGGCAGAAGAGGGGCTTCCCAAGCAGCACGCTGCCTCCCCCCTCGTCTGCTCATTTCTTGTCGGGGAGAGCAGGCAAAGCCAACACCTGCACTAAATGGCGCAGACTGGCCGGGGTAGGTGAAGGCGGGGAGCTGGTGGTGTGGTTCATCACCCCGTGGCACTGCCGGTATATCCGAACATGCCCAGGGGCTCTCCGAATCTCCTGCAGCTACACAAATAACTTCCCAACAGACTCATTCACGGAGAGGCAGGGTTCTGCTGCTACGTGAACTGCCGTGCGTGCCGCACACTCCGACCTGCCCCAGCTACTATGCGAGAGGAAGCGGAGCAGCTTCTCATTTCCCACACAGCCATCTAGACAGATATAAAAAATAACTTATTCCAAAGCAACCAATGGCTCTGCTGCCTCTCCAGAGCTGCGATCATTAACAGTCTGGAACATGCAGCTACTTGAAAGTCAAGGTGAAATTCACAACCACAAGGAAAGACCCCGAGTCCTCGGCATTGCCACAGCCGACTCGTAAGACTCTGCAACAGCCGGTGCCAGGATCAGTAACCCGGCAGCTGCTCCGTGCAGAGACCAAAGCAGGGTTTTATCCTCTTCGGTCGGAAAACAAAGAGTCAGACTCAGAGAGAAATCTGTCACAGCGGGAAGTCAGAATTTATGTCACGCCTGAGAGAGTGCAGGGTTTGGGGACAAAACAGGCAGACCTTGGCATGGCTTCTTTCGGTTAAGTTGGCGTACTCACCACTGAGAGAGCGGCTCGGGGAGGAGTGCTGGCTGTTGGGTGTGCTCACCGTGGGTCCCACGATCGCCGAGCTGAACTCCTTCTCCAGAGAGGAATCCCCACTACCTTTGGGAGGAGGGAAACACAAGTGAGTGATGCCTGAAGCACAGCCGTGGGTTCGCACTGGCCTCGCCCCACCAAGTCCTCTTCCCAGCACCTCTGCTTCGGAAAGGGGCTGCTGACAGGCCCTTCGGGGTCTGGAGGACTCCGCTTTTACCCCAGCGGCACCATCTGCCACGCACACCAGCACGGTACGAGAGCTCGGTGCTTTCTGGACCGCAGTCCCCCAGCTGCGACCCCCTCAGACGCCACAGCCCCAAGCCAGCATCGTGCCGACGGCAGCAGCACGCTTTGCTCTCCTCGCCGGCTTGCAGAGAGGTTGCAGCAGGGGAGAGGGGTCGGCACGCCACGCCGGAGGGCTCTGCGGGAGCTCCGGCCGGCACTGCGGAGCAAAGGTGTGCCAGCCGAGAGGGGAGCCAGGCCTCCCCCCCACGCACAAGCACCAATCCCCCACCTAAACAACGCGTGCCTCGACCTGCCAGGCTGACCCCAGCGCTCTGCATGGGCGAGCGGGTCCCTTCGCCAGGCACCGGGGTCCCCCTCCCCGACAGTCTGTGCCGAAGTGACAATTCCCAAGCAGATACTCACGTCCCTGGGAAGCCGAGCCCACCCCAGCTGGACCTTTGCAGTCCCTGGAAACAGGCCCTTGCCCTTTCACACTGGAAAGCAAACTCAGCGATACAGCTGCCTACCAGATCACCTCAAGCCCAAGGCATTTGTGCAGCAGGCTAGACTCATTTTTTCCCCTTCGGGGGCTAGCAGGTTTCTGTTCCGGCAAGACCTGCCGGCTGCCAGCACGCAGAAAACCCCCGATTCCCTGCCAGCCCTCCCCACCGCACGCCCGAGCGCCGGGCAGCTGCCTGCAGCGGCTGCTCCTCGGCGATGCCGCGGGGACGGGGACGGCAGAGTTTCATGATGGAAAGTGCAGAATCTCCGTGAACGCCTTTAGCACAGCTGGGAATGTTATTTCCAAATACTTGCATCTGGAGAAACTCTCCTCTCGGTGCTCCCCAAGCCCAGTTCATCCCATTGTCTGATGACTACTGGGACGCTGAGCTCATCAGCCTCGCTGAGCATGGGAATCATTTATGGTAACTGCCCTCGGTGAGACAGCATCTTCTAAATCGCTGCTCGACTGAGACCGAGCTGGGACACCCCAGCAGCATCCTCACCCTTCCCAACTCCCCAAGGGCGGCATTTCAAAGAGGTTTTCTTTTCTCCCGGGGTCATAGTGGGAGGCATTTTGAGGACCCTTCCCTCTCCCCCCCCCGACTCTTTGGCAAGGCTGGCAAGCTGCTGCCAGCAAGTTTGAGTCACGCGAAGCCTACGTGCGCTGCCAGCCACGGCAGAAGAGGTTAACGAGAAGGCTGAGCAAGGAGGCCTGCAGAGGAAAGCACCCTGCTGCTGAGAGGGAGCTAGCCCCCGTGCATTAACTCTGCGGGCCAGGGGCACGTCCTGCAGCCCAAAAACCGAACGGCCGCTGCATGGGGCGAGACCGACCCTCTCAAAGGGCCTCGGTACATCACAAGCGGTGTCCTGAGCCTACCTCGCTCATATTGGCCTCCACGGGCATCTTGGGAGGGTCGGGCCTTTCCCTCCCTCTCCTCCCTGCCAGCACAGGGGGTTTCAGACACCTATAAATCACCCTCCGGAGTCAGTCCCTCTGCCCAGCACAGCCCCCTGCACCCCTTCTCCTCCACGCACAGAGAGCGAGCGGAGACGGCACCGAGTTATTTCAGGATCCTTCCCCCCCACCCCCCCCGGCTCCCGTTTAACTCGCATTATTCTACCTTGCTGGAGATACCCTGGAGTGTTATCACAGCCAACTCCTTGGAAACAGCGCTGGAGCCCAGGCTGCGTGTGCATGTCTGCGTCGCTGGCAGGGCGCACGCAGCCACTCACCTTCCAGGAAGAGCAGATTCCTGGAAGTGAGGGAAACGACCGTCATTTTACAGTCAGGCAGCACGGCGAGCGGGAACCTGGGCTGCCCCGCTCCCCGGCACGGGGACACGCGGCCTGCGGAGAGCCGGCCGGGGGTGATGCTCTAAGGAGGGAGAGGAGGGCGACAGGGGACCGGGGATGCTGCAAGGTCTCTGCTCTGCCCTCGCAATGCAGCCGGCTGCCAGGGGGCTCAGCGACCAGGCACAGGACCTGAAATGTCAGTGGGAAATAGGGGGAGGGAGAACAGCATCGTCCCCAGTGTCAGCCTACAGTCAGCGACGGCTCATTTGGGCTCCGACCCTCCTGCATCGATAAGGGATGAGGACATCGAAGCCTCGGTCCTCAGCTCCAGAAACGGAGCAGAAGTGTCTCGTATTAAACTCCCCCAGCTACCCGGTGTGCTGGGACCCAGAGCACGCCCCTGGAGCAGATGCTCAGCCCAGAAGAGAGGCGCTTCACACCTCCCCAGCACTCTGCACACACAGGCGTATCCGTATCAAACGGCCAGAGCCCGCAGCCACGACGCATGAGACCGTGGCCTCGTGCTGCTGCTGCAAGGAATTTCTTTAGGCAGCGCTTCCAGGTGAGCTTACCTTGGCGTGCAGTTCCCATCCTACAAAAAAAGACCTTCCTGGTCCCAGGTTTAACCCTGAGGATGAGATCAGGGCTCACTAACAAAGCACACAGGCGATGCTGACAGCAGGAAGAACCCCGCCGCACTGTTTTACAATCTGTTCTCAGCTGCTGCCGGTCTCTGATGTATTGGAGAAAGGTTGAAAACCCCAAACTAGAATTTAAGTTAAACATTAAGGAGAAAAAAAACCCTTAACTTATCCTCAGTCCCTCCAAGCATAAAGGCAGGGCACGGCAGCCCATTTTCAGTTCAAAGCTCAGCCCCTCAGCCAGCTAGCTTCATCCTCCGGATCCCAAAGGATCCTTCTTATCCCAAAGGATCCCCGATCTCCTTCTGACTTGAAGCACCAAGGGATAACCGAGCTGATCCTTGGTGCCCAGCCCTCCCCGAAACAGGGGTCAGGCCAGCGCAAAGCTTCGCACGGCCAGGAGCCTCAGCTCCCCCAGGAGGGATCGCTGTCGAACCCACGCAGAGCCACACGGACCTCAGCCAGGACTCCCCCTCCAAAAATCACCCCCCCCCCCCCCCNNCCCCCCCCCAGGGACGGGATTTTTCCCTCCATGCAGCAGCAGGGCTGACACTGGGACCCCCGATAACAGCTCCTGTGAGCGGCTCGGAGCCCCAGGAAGGTGGGCAGGCTGCCCGCTGCCGACAGCGAGAGCTGAAGCACTATCCCACCCCTGGGAGCAACCAGCGCCTGGTTTCGACGGTCTCTCAGCAATTTCCCTCTCTGATAACTTTTCAGACTTGAGATTTCAGGAAATATTGGGTCACATTTCATTTGCTCTAAAAAAACAAATGGAAACCTGAACGTCACGCAAGAGACGGTTCGTCTGTCTGTAGCCCAGTTATCCAAGGAGCCGACAGCGTTTAACCCTGTTCTCGGGTGCCCGGCACCCAAATAAAAGAGGATAAAATAGAGGAGACTTGGGCTGTTTTGGGGAGCAGAGCATGGAGGGACAGCCTGAAAACAGTCCCCATCTTCCATCTGCCTCCGACACGCACACATGTGGGCAGCAGAAGCGGAGGAAGACCTCCGATGGTGCCCTTCCACGCCAGGGAGAGGACCGGAGCGAGGGAGGGCAGGATCCCGCAGTGAAACCACGGCGGGACAGGGACCTGATGCCACCCTGCCCGCACAGGGCGCCCACGGCTTGGGATGAGGAGGCTGACGAGAGGCGGCTCTGCTCTTCTCCTGCACGGGGCCGCGCCGGCTGGGATGGACCAAGGTGCTCGGCCCTTCTTACCATCTGCGGAATGGCGATGCCGCCTGGCAGGCAGGACAGACACAAGCAGAGAGCAGCAAAGCCGTTATCTGCACGATCTGAATGCTGTTTTTTTGGGTTAAACGTCGACAGAAGGAGTTACAGCCCGAGGAGGTGCCACCCGAGGAACCGGCACGCAGCATGGAGAGGTCTCTTGCCCGCCTCCACCTTGTTCCTACCCCCTCTGCGGTAACGACTCTGTCTCTACCAGAGCTGTTTCAAAACTGACTTATTTTCCTCTGAAGAATTCAAAGGAGAAAAAGTATTTCACATTCATGAAGAGTTTCCGGGCTTTTGGTTACCTCGCTATTTGACAAACATGATCTTTTTATTTTTCTCATTTAATTTTTCACAGAAACAAGTTTCGAGAACTCTGCTTTCTGCTTCCTCTAGTCATTTCAGATCCGCAGTGACCTGGAGCAGCTAACTGGCAGGCCTTGACCCTGACCCTAACGATTAGCTGATCTTCGTTAGGCCTGCCCTGACCCCCAGGCCAGGCAGCACAGGCTTCGCTCCCCAGGTTCCCGGGAACTCGAATAAGAAAGCCCACCCTGGCCAGGACAGCCCCGCGGAGCTCCTGTAGCGCTGCTCTTCTTTTCTCCCATCCTTTAACCGCTCCCCTTCCCTCCAAACTCCAGGAGCTGCTTAAACCTCAGACCCCCAGGACTTCCAGCGCTGGAAGCTCACATGCACCCGAGGGGGATTCGGGCTGCACCGAGGGAGACGGGCTTTTTCTGTTGCCTCTTTGCAGACCTTCTTCCTGGGCGGCAGCACCTCCACGCTCGCAGGGAAACACAGACCTGCCGCAAGGACCCGGGGGAAAGGGGAAGGCTCACCGGCGGCAATCCCCGAGGAAAAGCAAAGCCGCAGCTCTGCAGGCGACATGGGCCCGCGCCGAGCGCACCCACGCGCCCCCGAACTCCGCTGGAGGACGGCGGCGAGCGCCGGGCAGGCGCGGTTCTGCCGAGCGAAGCCGAGCGAGCCGCCGCGTTCAGCAGGCAGACGCCCTGGCACAGCGCCGTCGGCCAGCTTCGGGGAAGCATTTTGTTATTTAAGGGAGACATCCTGGCAACCAAAACCCGAGCAGCAAACTGCAGCGAGCGCCTTGAGAAGAGCCAAGCGTCTAACCCGAGCAGGGATCCTCTGGGGATCAGAGGAAATCTTCGTTGAAAGAAGGAGCACACAATAACTCCGAGGATGAACTTTGTCAGAATGGGCAGCATATAACATGATTTATGCAAAGGGGTGTTGTGCAAGGTCCCCCGCGCAGCTCTGTCAATGCACCAAGTCCCGGCCACCGCAACCGCTCATTATAACAGCCGGGGTCCTCTCTCCCTTCCAATGCACTTCAACTTCTGACCTTCATCCCCGCTGAGCCATTCATCCCCGGCACCCCCCAGCTCCTCCAGCTCGCAGGGCGCGCGCGGAGGCCTCCTCCTGCCTCTCGTGTGGCTGGGGACGGATTAGGTAACCGTGAGAGCTCCTTCTGGCTTTGCCACTTCTAAATCAACATCAGGTCTTATGCTAATCCCCCTCTTCCCCCGAGCAAAGATGGACAAACTGAGGTGTTTTCACACCGCAAACACCAGTCCCCCAGAGATAAGAACAAATCCCACCAAACCAGCTTTCACTTGCAGCCCACACCGGCTGCGAGCCAGGTTTTCTGCAGGCGACTAGATAATCTAAATCCCCCCCAGTGTCACCGGGATCCCCTCTGGAGACGGTCACTGGGGCTGCAGCTCCAGTCCGTGCGACCCCGCCAGTTATGGAGCGGTCGGGCACGTCGGCAGCTTCCAGCACCCAGATCTAGGCCAGCCCCACGCCGCTTCCCCCTCTCCCCACGGAGATTTCATGGCTTTACATCTGGAACTCAGCCTGGGTTTAATCTGAACGCGCTCCGATAAACACTAGCACTGGACTTGGCAAGGCGCTCGGCTGAGATCACCTGTGGGGGCCTTACGTGTTGCGCTGCTTCCAGTCGTGGGCTCGGCATCCCGGAGAGCGGGACTAAACCACCCGTTTCGTGAGCACAGCCAGGAGCCCTGCAGGAACGACCAACCTCCCCGAGACCTCTCGGCACTGGGACTGCCCAGCCATTGCTGGAAATAGGTGTTTTCCTTTTAGCTCGCAGCAAGGCTTGAAATTTCCCCTACCGCTGGCGTGCCGGCAGCCACAAGCACATAAACTTCAGCGTAAACTTCCAAGGCTCAGCCTAGGTACCGCTTTGCAAATTAGCTGTTTGTTACGCCACGGGCTTTAACGCTTCTCAGATAAGGAAACGCGCTGATGTTCTGAGTACTGTTCCTCAATGCTTAATCTGTGATGGCGACAGCGGCACAGCCTCGGGCAGAGCAACGGAGCGCAGGACAGCTTACACCCCGAGGACGAGACCGAGCACTGCAAAACATTAGCAACCCAAAATAGCTGGCAAAAATCAAGATCAGACATACCAGATATGTAAGATCGTCCATTACAGTCTTCTATGTCCATCTTTAAGGTACTTTGCTGAAAGAGAAAGCAGAGCTCAGTCAGAGTTAGCCTCCAGAAGCTGCTCCGACTCTCCTCCAGTAAAACCACCCAACAGCTTCTCGGAGCAGACGAGTTACTCACCCCACGTTCCTTTAACGCCGCTTCGCAGCCCTGGGCTTAACACCTTCAACACCGACCTCGCCATCAACCCCAGCGGAGTACACTGATCCTCCCCATCCGAGCGGCGCTTCCCAAGAGCAAAGCGAATGCCAACGCCAGCAGCAAGCGGTGGTCCCGGCAGCGAAGCTGCGGACGGTAAACACGGGGGGTTTCATCCCCCCGCATGCAGACCACCGCCACCGCGGCGCGCAGGGGAGACGGTGTCAGCTCTTAAAGCCAAACCTGGGACCCCTGGAGCGGGCAGAGGCGGGAGAAGAGGAGCTGCCAGCTCCCCGGGACAACCGAGAGCTGGAGAGTCACCGCTCCAGACAGATAGACAGCCACTGCCACAGCCCCCGGCGGCGAGGTGTGCCAGCAATTCGCTTCTCCCGCTCCGGCGAGGGGCCGCTGCTGGGAACCGACGTGCTCGCGCCCGACGGGGAGCTGAGGTCTCGAGCACGGGACGTGCGTGGCCCAAGTGCTCGGCTTCATTTTATCAATGAAAAGAAGCCGGGGTTTTTGGGCAACGAGACCGATCGCTAACGCACCACGCGCTGCCGAGCAGCCTCGCGACAGCCGTTCCGACGACCACACCAAAATAAAAGGGAAATCTGCCTTACATTTTGCTGCTCGGCACCCCACGGAGATAATGAACATTTTATACATTCAAATGGCTTTTATTTGTCAATTACACTGGCTGTTTAAGAAACAAAACGAGCCCAGTTTTAGAAACAGGAGTTTTGCTGTTTAGAGTTGGCTCTAATTGGCAGTCGATAGGGTCGGAAACGGAGAGCTTGCTGCAGAGAACAATTAAAAAAAGCGATAATTTGTGGAGATGAATCGCCTCCTCGAAAAGGAAAATCAACGTGGTTTGCAGAGCGCGAGCACACACGAGCAGCACCAACGCTGTTCATTTCCCCCCACCCCGTTTCTCGAGCAGCCCGTACACTCCAGACGGCGAGGCGTCCTCGGGGGCCTCGGTGCCTTTTCTGAGCTGAAAGCAACCGGTCGCTCCCTTCTGACGGTGCCCCTTTTAACAGGGGATTTTTAACAATAACTGCGTCTTGAAGGAACCAAGTCGTACCAGCCTTGCTCCTGGCAACGCACCACTCGAGATAAGTACAGATGCGGACAAGGCACCTTAGGCCAGGCTTATTACCCCATCGGCCCTGACCGCCTGCTTAACGTTAATGAAGACACGCTCTCGCTGTGCTCCAGACTGCAGACCTCGCGCAGGGGCTCGCTGGTTTTGGGGAGGCTTCTGGGCACCAGTTTACACCCAGTCCGGCCCAGCGACACCCTGCGGCGGGTCCTGCCCAGGGCGGTTTGCCAGCCGTCCCCGCACCGGCGAGGCGAGGACCCCCCTCCATCACCAGGGACCCCGGTGCTGCGGGTCCCCAAGCCCAACCGGGGAGCTGGAGACAGCGGCTCCCATCTCCCCACCGGCAGCGGGATGCAGATCCCAGACCTGCTCCAGATCCACAAGTAAAAGGTGCCTCGGAGCCCGGGCTGCTACAGGCACCGCGTGAATTGAAATGAGCTACAGGGGCTGCACAGGGTAAGGAAGCACAGGGGCTGGTGCCGTAACACTCGCCCCATCCCCGTCCGTGGCGCCTCTGTCACCCAGACGGAGGACGACGTCCCGGGGCCGTACCTCTGCCCCGGCAGCAAAGGAAAAGCCGAGCGCTTCAGAGTTCCCCTTCCCACCCCACAGTGGCCGTTAACTTCACGAGGCGAAAACAATTTAGGTTGAAATCTCTCTCTCAAATGCCGGGTTACACGGGAACTGGGGTTTAAAAACGCATCCTGCGGCTTTATTTTTGTTGAACCCGTAATTTTGATTTTCTGTGTTATGCACAGCCGCTCAGAGGTCCCTCTGCTTTGCACAAAGGGCACGGCGACACGCTAATAAAAATCAATTTTATTTAGAAAGCCCTTTCTCTCCTGTACCCTGCAGAAGCGCTTGAAAATACAAATTTTCAAGTGACCATCCAACGGGCACCGTGGTGAACACACGGCACGGAAAGCTGCCAGCATCGCCCCCTCCCAAAGCCCTCGCCGCCTCCCAGTTTGCCGTCCCACCCCGGGCTCGTGGCCGAGGCCAGGGACAAGCAGGACCCTGGTGTCCTCCCTAAACCACAGGCAGCAGGCAGTGAGGAGGAGGAATTATTTTCCCTCCGAGTAATCAGCTAATAATCAGCCAAATACAATTGAGTTGAGGAGCCAGTTCCGTAACTCCCACTTCCTACTCAGGCACGCGGTCTCATTAACGTTAACGGGATGATGTGCAATAAAACAGATCGATTCCTCGTTCCTTTTATTTTAAAAGGGGACCCAGAGAAAAACATTGGGAGCGTTTCAGGAGCCCCGAGCCACACGCCAGCAGCTATTTCCCTTAATTTTGGCTGAGCATAAGGCTTCGCAAGCAGGGATTGCAATTTTAAAAATTGCAAATTAAAAGAGGCAGCTAACTCGCATGAACCTACAGCTCTGTGGTGACGGCGGCCCACGATTAACCTTCGGCTAGGAAATGGTTCTGCGCGCCGTTTGCTCCCAGAGTCCTTTTGATTTCGAAAAGCACCCGGACTGCGCAGCCGGACTGACAAAACCCCACGTCACCGCCTGGGTGAAAACACATTCCCAGGAGGAAGGGGCTGCTTCCAAGGACGTGGCTTCTGCCGGTCGCTGCTCAGTGCCGGCGCGACAGGGAGCGACACCGGCCGCCTCCGAGCTCCCCTCGGCACCACCAAGAGCCGCCCTCCATCTCCAGAAGGAAGGGTGACCCTCGCCGGTCCCCCTCGGAGCAGAGCCCCAGCCCGAAGCACGGCGCTCATCCTCTCTCCGGAGGGGGACCTGGGTCAGGCAGCGCGGCGAGGACTCGGACCTCCACGCTTCGGGCCATCGGGCACAGAGAGCGCGTCTCCGTCTCCGGCCTTTCTTCCCAGCTTTCAGGTGCGATCATCAACTTGGGAATCGGAGACAGAAGCGCACTAAAATTAGAGCAGAGTGCCTTCGGCGCTGCTCGACGCTCTCCTCCCCGCTGAAATAAGGACTTTTCCCCAAGTGGCAACACTCAAGGCAAAAAAAAAAAAGCCCTCAGAACTAGCCCAATTTAAAAATCCCCTCCACCTCAGCATGATGCAACTTGCGAATGTCCTTTGCACTAATAACAAGAGGCTTCTGAAGAAGGCCAGGCCTGGGCGCCCCTCCTGCACTGGGAGAGGGGCTGGGTCTTTGCTTAATCCCAGGGTGGCAGAAATATCCCAGAGATGGGAAGAGTCTCTCGGATCCCACCCAGCCTGCGGGCTGCTCCTCTGCGCCCTCCAGCACGGGGCTCCCACCAGCTGCCCCCGGAGCCGCTATTAGCCTTGCGGTCATTAGGAAAGCCAGCCTGTTTTCTTCCCCTCTTAATTTCTCCCCGGTGCTTTGGGTTATACCTCAAGTGCCGTGAAACAACTCCGAAGGCTCGGTACCAGCAGCGAAACGCTTCTCCAGACACCACGACAGCAGGAAGAGACACCCCAGCCCAATTACACCGAGGTATCTGCCAGATTATTTTTAAGATGACGACATCAGCCCCTACAGAGGGTAAATGCTCAGCTCTCGCCAGACTCGCACAGAAACCAGCCAGAAACATCAAAACCCTTCGGTCTGACCCGTTTCTCTGCTGGTCTGGCAGCGTGGCTTGCAGGCAGGGATTGCTTCCCGAGAGCCACCCGGTGCGCAGGCACCCAGGTCCTGGACGGGACGGACCCTCTGAGCTGGGAGGGCCAGAAGGGCCCCTCGGGAGCCACGAGCGCCAGCCTCCCTCAGCCCCTGCTGCACCAAACACCTCCCGGGCACCACCACGTCCCTCTCTGCACCGAGGTCCGGCTCCCAGCTCCCCGCTGACCTGCTGCGGGACGGCTCGGCTCGGCCCCGGCGAGACCGGCATCACCAGAAGCAGCCGGCCTGCGGCGAGAAGCGAAGCGGCGCGTGCAGGGGGAAGACACACTCGGGGTGAACGTCTTCAAGGCTCCTGTCGGGGTAAGAATTAGTAAGCGCTGTAAAGGTCCCTGCAGTTTCTTTTCCCCAGCCATTGTTTCCATTAGCTGCCATTTATTTTCCAACGTGAGGACTTTTTTTCCACCTTCGCTGCAAATAGAAGCTCGCTGAACAAACCAGCTGCTCGAAAACACCAAAGTTTGTGTCATTGGAAACGCTTCAAAACCCAGCGCGGGGGAAAGGCTTTCGCGGGGAGCCCCCCCATCCCGCGAGCGTCCCCGGTTTAAATGCCAAAGAAGCAGCTCTGCCCCGCGCGTGCCGGTGCTCTACGGCAGCGGGGAAGACCCCGGCTCAGGGGGTTCAACAGAGGCAGAAGTGAACGGAGCCACCTTTCAAAAGCGAAAATCAAAGTGTTGTGACATGTTTTATCCATTATAAAATAGTTCCCATTGTTTCCATATTTTGAAATATATTATTCAATAAGATGAAGTGTCGGTGCTAAAAGAAATGATTTAACGCAACGCTGCAGCTGGAGGACGGCAGCCGACGGCTCCTCACCGCTGCGCTGGGGAGAGACCCTTCGCCTCCCTCGGTGCTTATCATCAAAGCTACACCGGGGTGAAGCAACGCCACGCGGCGCTGGTGGGAGAGGCGAGAGGAACGCTCTTGGGTTGTTACCGCTTCGGGGAGGGGCAGAACAACATCCTGCGCCCCGCTCCGAACCACCTGTGCCCGGGTTTGACATGCCAGCCGAGCCGACACGAGCCCGGCCTCGCAGCGGAGCCCTAAACCGCAAAGACGGCTCTGGGATCGTCCCCTGTGACCCCACGGGTTATCGAGCGGAGACCACCTCCCAGATAAGGCCTGCGTTGCAGGTGCCGTAACCCAAGAACTGAGCAAACACGGCTGCAATTTCCATCCTTCTTTATAGATAAAGCCAGCGCTTGACAAAACAGGAGAGGAGAGAGAGATAAACCCTCCGAGGATCCAGACCCAGGCCCTGGATCGGCGATCGGAGCGAGGTCCAGCAGCAGGCAGGTGAGGCACCAGGCGCTGTCCCCGTAGAAGCAGGGACGCTGTTTTTCACTAATATTCACCGCCTGGAGAAGCTCCTCCCAGCTGGAACAGCTCCTAACGCTAACACGACAGGACACGAGCCTTGCCCGCTCATCGATATCACTTTGTTTAAAAGCCTGCTGACAGAAAAAGCACTACAAACCAGCACAGTGTAAAACGTAAAATTCCTCGTCTTAAACACGCTCCCCAGACTCAGCGACTTCGACGAAGTTTTAATTCAAAGCAAACCGAGGGCCGTCTTCTACCCTGCCTTTGTTCAGCGTCTAAACCCGTGCTGTGCCCTCCGGGCATCACCACAATACGAATAAATAATAACCGCGAGCAACGATGCCGAGCCTACAAAAGATGAAAAGACCTTTCAGCAGACCGCCCTGGCATCGACGGGAGGAAAGAGAAGTTCCTTCTTCAGCACTTACTTGGACGGGCGGACAGATACAGACCGCAGGAAAGAGACCCTGGCCTTTAGGAAGCGGAGCCGTGCCGCGCTTTCAACGCTATCGTCTGCAGCCCAACTTTGCTAACGACGCTCACGCGTGTTTTAAATGGAACTGATCCACTGAGAGCAGAGAGAGATGAATCCTGGATGCTCCCTCCTCGCGCCCGCCCTGCGTCCACTGCCCTCGGATAACCCCGCTCCGTCCTCGTGCGCGGAGACCACATCGGCCCCCGCGGTTCCCGTAATTCCCCTCGGGAGCCCAAGCCGCTGCTGTACAAACAGAAGCGGAGCTCCGGGGCGCCGCAGCTCGCCGGCTCCTCCGAACACTGACACCTTCACAAGGGCTCCGGAGCCCCGTCTCTCACACCGCCTCATTGAGGCCGCTCAGGTTTCCTCGAGTCCTTGGAAGCCAAAGCCAAGACGAGGCAAAAAAAAAAAAAAAAAGAAATACTTATCTTGGCTCTGCCGCCGCTCGCCGCCGCGCTGCAGGACACGGCCCACCCTTCCCCACCGCCCCTGCCCCAGGCACGGCCCCCACCTAAGCCCAGGGCACAGGGTACCACCCGGCAGCCGCAGCCGCTCCCCGTTTTGTCCGTACCGGGACCCCGATATGCCGCGGGAAGGCATCTGCGAGCATCCCCCGGACAACGCCGCCCTCGGCCCACGGAGAGCGGCCTCGCCAGGCGCGAAGCACGGCACGGGGGCGCTGCCTGTCCGAAGCGTCAGCGCCCGAGGAAGCCCCCCCGGCTCTCGCAGCACAGACCCCAGGCGCCCACCACGTCCCCGGAGCCGAGAGCCTGCAAGGAGCAGCCACGAGCGGCGGCCAAGCTGACAGCCGGGCTGCCGGCAGCAGCTTCGGCCCAAGAGCCTCCCCAGAGCCGACGCTGCCTCTTCCCGTGCCCCCCCAGTGTCTCTGGGTCCCCCTTCGGCAATCCCCACGGGCACCAGCCGCCGAGGCAGGGCATCGGCACGACGCCCCGGCTTTGGACGGCAACGGATGGGCTCGTACTCTCCGCGAGCAGAACGCGTCGGTCGCTGGCATCGCAGCTCCTCTTCAGGAGGGGCTCAACGGGACGGGGTCGGGCAGCAGCCGGGACGCCGGCTCTGGGCTTTAGGGAGCTCGTACCCGCTCCCTGCTCCCCCCGAGCTGCCGGAGCCGGGCGCTGCCGTCCTGTGCGGCCCCTCCTGCCCGCGGAAGGCCCCCAGAGCGGCTGCAGGATCGGTAACGGGGGGCGGCAGGAGAACGGGGGGGGCCGAACCCCGCATCCGAGCATCCGTGTCACGCAGCCACAGGGCAGGCTGGTCGGGCAAACGCTGCCCGGAGCCAAGAGCTTCGCCCAAAAAGCGGCGCCCGCGGCCCCGGAGCCGGCGGCGCAGCCGAGGGGGGAC
>VZTV01067430.1:0-24041 GCA_013400875.1 Anhinga rufa
TGTGAGTGTGAGTCATTAACGTGAACAGGATGGTGCGCATATTGGCTGTTGTGTGGCTGATCCGGTTGAGCAGCTTTAAAGCATTTTGGATGCTGTGGTAATACACTGCTGCACATCACGCTATACTGGGGATTTGAATCAATTTTTTTCCCCCCATGTGTGAATTTTAACTCTTCCCTGTAAGTAAGTGTGCTAATTTGATAGCTGCTAAAAATGCCAGTTTGAGACTAAAATTGGTTGAGTTGGTGTCCCTCTTCCTAATAAGGAGCTGCACTATGAACACATTTTCAAATGTATGTAACTTAAAGGAGATAATGGTGTTACAGTCGCTGTTTATTTCCATAGGCAGTTGTATGAGCTTTTGACTTGAAGAGAAGCTGGGCACAAATTATTGGCTAGTGAAAGGGAAAAGATCAAAGAACACTTAAAACAATACCTGAAACTGCCTTCAAATGTATAAAATAGATGCTTAAGTGCCAAAGTTTTGTATTCAGAACTGATTTTCTAAAATAAGGTTATAGTTTATTTTCAACTTCTGATAAGCTTAGTTTGTCATCTGGGACTGATAATAAGGTCTGTAAGTGATATTTACTGATTTTAAAGGTCAGAAAAGCTTGAGGCAGTGTTTTTAAAAAATTTACTTCATAATTGGTATGTCTTGAATTGGTATGTTATTGAACTAATAGGCTGAATAAAAAGGACTGAAGATGCTATTTCAGGTAAAATCTTGTTTAACGCTTTCTAGAAACTGTAATTTCAAGTGTTTGTGTGAATGACTTTGGCATTTCAGTGGTTTGGTCATCTTTAAAATATCAGCAAAAACCTGTTTCCTAAACTTAATTGAGATTAAACTGATTGACCAGCCTTTGCTGTGATTATTTTTACTCTTCGGTTACACTTGAAAAATAAACATATCTAAATCAGAAGAATTTAGTAGTTGTTCAATAGGCCAGGTTTAAAAGAAATCCTTACCATCATTTCAGATATTTTCACTTCTGGAACAACTGTTTTTTGGTGGAGATCTGTTTCTGGTCTGTCAAAGATGATGTATAAAAGGATAGTGTCAGCTACAGATCTCTAGAGTGTGGAAGATAAATTTTCATAGAGCTGCACAATTCATTGCAAACTGCAAAAAGCAGAAGACATGACCTTTCTAGCAGTGAAAGTAGGGATGGCATTGCCACCTGGAATCTCACCAACCAGATAGCAAAGTTTCAGGATTGCTATTCTGAAGGCTTGCCATGTTTCTGAAAGGATACTGTTCCTCAGTTTTATGTGAATATGCTTCCATAATTGTACATGTGCTTGTTCCTGGTTCCTAGTGCTTCTATTTACAGTACTTCTGTTGGAACATGCAGCATTACAGATGTGAAATGGTTTCTATGGATTCTGCACTTGCACCTTTGTATACTGTAGTCTGACTGAAGTGCCAAGGGAGTTTCTTGGGACTACCGTGGACGGTCATCATACCTTGGAATTGTGATTGTTTCTGTACTAGGTGATTTGTGCTTGCGTCACTTGCAAAACAGTTTAGTATGCGCCAAGGGTAGATGAGTGAAACAACGCTGTAAGTAGCCGCTGACTGGCGGTGGTTTGTATTTGAAGAGAAACTAGTGATGTGTCAATGAAACACTGTGAAGGGGAAGCTTGGCTGAAGAGTAAAATCAAGTTGTGGAGAAAGCTGTGAGCTTTTTGAGCAACTGGAGAAAATGTTTCAGCTTTTAGAAATGCAGTAAGGAATGGCTTGATGCATTTGAGTCTGGGAGATAATTCTTGATAATAATCTGAGTGTTGGCAAATGCTTGTGTACAAATTTATCAGGAATTTATCTGTTGGAGGAAAAAGATCTTTACCTGAATCAGTGTCCAGAAGTTATTTTAATAAGATTGCAGTATTAATTTAGCATGATAGAAGGAATAAAATGACCAGATTAGATTGTGGATGTGGTCCTCTAAACCCCTACTCTCAGGGGTTTAGCAGCTGTGGACGTGGTTTGATGGAATCTGAAGATTCCAGTACAGTGCCTTTTTCCTAAATTAAAGGGCAGTGTCAGGTTAGGGCCTGAGGTTTGGCTGCTTTTAACAAAGGGTGCTCTGTCAGAGCTGTTCATTTCTGCAGGAGTAGGTGTACCTCCGGCAAGTGAGAAACTATTCCATGACATCTTCGTTTCTGTGCACTTGAAGGACTTCTTTTTATGCCTTTCACGGATACCAGTCAGTATCTCAACAGTACTCTTGAGATTATTTGTATGCTTTATCTTCTAGAAATGTTGCATCGAAGTTATTTTTGTGTATTTATTTTTAAGATACCTGCATACCTCTGTAAAATACTCTGCAAGATGCTTAAATTGCAGTCTTTCTGAATTTGATGCATTATGATCAACCCAGTGCCACAATCTCAGATGTCTGTGGCCTAATATGACTAATGTCAAATTAGTTCCAAGTTTTGTGCATTAACAAAACTGAGTTAGTTGTATGCGATACTTCAGTGCATGGTTTTTGGTAAATATGTTTTACCTTTGCAGGGTTTTTTTGTTTGTTTGCTTTGTTTGTGGTTTGTTTTTTTGTTTTTTTTTTTTTTTAATTCCCAAATTGCCAGTATTTTCAGCAGGTTTTACCACATGAGTAGGGTGATGGTGGGTTAGGAGAGAAGGAAATTAAGCAGGTTACAGTTTGTGAAGGAAGGCATGGAAAGCAGTAGGTGTGATCGTCTTAGGAATTGCATATTCCTGGGTGTTCACTAAGTGCTGTGCCTCAAGTGCAAGCACTGTTCTGAGTTCACAGGGGTGAGGCATTATGAGCATAGCCATTGACAGAGAAGCTCCCATGTTTGCCTAACATGGTGACAGACCACTAATGCCAAAATTTTGAACCTTACTTGGGTTACTATCATGTTGTAAGTCACGCTTAGTGCTTGAATGCAAGGGATTGCTTTATATAATAGATAAATCTCCTTTGTCCGTATTCTTCTGTCTGCACTTCTTGCTTGCTGCCTTTTGCTTCTGTTGGGCATTTTTAATGATAATTAGCCCTTGCCGCTGTGAATTCTTGGACCTGGGAAAGAAGGGTAGCGGCAGCGGGGTACATACACAGGTTTTGGGATGGAAGATGTATTTTGTTTTCGTCCTACTGTACAGAGCCGTGTCTGCTAGTTCTCCAAGAGGGAAGGCCATAGATCTCAGCCCTTTGAGTCCAGCTGGAATTACTGGCTTGCAGTCTTCTGAATCTGAGTCTAAGTCTTCCAGTCTACACCATTACACAGGTGTAATGGTTTAGTTTGAGCTGTTGGAACACTGTCTCAGGTTTTTTTCAGGAGTGGAGAAAATGGGTGACCAGATCAGGTGGAACAATGATTTTTGAGGGTCTACAGTTGTTCTGTGGTGTGAGCTATGTGGTGGAGAGGGATGGCTTTGGAATGACTGAGAAGACTTCTAAGGCAGGAAGCATGAAAGGTGTGGGGAACTCCAAGTGTGTTTGGGAGCCTTTGTAGCAGGAGGAATGGAAAACTTGATGCTCTGAGAATGAAGAGAAGACTGAGTTTCAGAGGAACATGTGGGTTTGGATTTACCCTGTAAGTGCTTCTAAACTGTGTTTGACCAGACTGTTCCTCTTTTTTTTTCCCCCATGCACACTCGAAAGGACAGTTGCTCTGACCAGAAGTGGGGATTGCTGAAGTGACTTGTTCAAAATGAACAAATTCATTGTCAAGTTTGACTATACATTCAGAAGTTAATTCACTATGGTCCAAGGTACCAAGCCATATTAAAAAATGGTGAGATATATACAAAGCATCTATAGGTCAACAAGCAGAAGTAATACAAGATGATGTTTTCTTGTTAACAGCACTTTGGAATTAAGCTACACATTTTCAGATCTCCACTGCTAAAGCAATGCAGGAATTTGTCTTTTTTTCCCCAGCAGCACCAGCAAGGTAATAAATATGTGGGGTTGCTTTGCTGTCATTCTTGGTAGATATGGTACTTGGCTCCTAAACTAACTTCAGTGCCTTTATGCTGAATGTCATAGCCTCCAGCCTTTCCGTCTGAATAGTGGTCTGTGACCTGTGTGTTCCCTCGCAGCTGCCTGGCTGACAGTTTTATTAGCTAGTAGTGAACCCAGGGTCCAGCTGTGTTCTTGGAGAGTTAGACTTAAACTCCAGAGCCATTTCCAGTAAAACAAGAAAAAACATTCCGCTTGTCATCTTGTACATTGTGTCCTTGTGTCTCAATACATACAAATTAAGAAAGGAACTCTCCTTTAGACTGTAAAGACTCAGGAGTGATTTTTCTGTCTTAAAACACTTGTGGGTTTCTGTAGTACAATAATGTGTGAGTTAGATGACTTAAGTACTAAGCGTAGAGTAAGTTTTTTGCCTGAGTGGCATAACTTGAATTGGATTTTGGACTATCTACTTTCAGAATAATAGTCTTCATTGAGAGCTTAGTATCTTGCTGGCTTGGACAGAATTTCCGCTTGCCTATAGATGATTTGGTTGACCCCTGTCCCTGTGTGTCCCACTGTCCCCCCTGCCACTTCCCACCCAGTTTTGTGCAGTTGACTTAATGCCTGTGCTTTTTTTAATGTGAAACTTGCTCCTAATTCAGAATAACTTTCAAAATGTTATGAAATAAAAATATTTTTCCCCATTGTAATCACTGAAGTCTGAAAAGAAGTACTTTGCATCCAGATAGTTTCTTTCCAGTAATCTGATACAATGAGAATATGATGTTTTGAACTTATTAATTTTACTAGAGCTGTGTACTGATATTTGTTAATCAGGGTTTAGCTCTGTACCATGATCTGGCAACTCCATTATTGCATTGTACAATCAAATGTATGAAGTTGGAAGTTATGTTACTACCTTTTTCCTGGTGTCTTGAGCTTGTTTTGTTTTTGCAAGTGCTTTGAAAGGCTAGTTTTGTGAGGGAGGAAAAAATATTTACCGATGTGTATCAAACTAACTTGTGGCTGAACTGTTTTAAAAGTTTGATAATTGCTGTTTATTTCAGCTAAATGAAAATTTAAGTGCAAATTAATATATTACAACTTTCCAAATATTACTGTCTTTTTCTAAGCATGGGAAAACAGTCCATCTTTGGACAGCATACTCCCTTTACACTTGACAAGGGGTTAAACTAGGCAAATACTTCTCTTTTGAAAGTTGTTTTATTGTGAATTATGTTAATCTAGTTTACAAATAATTTCATCATTTGCTTGTGAAGCTTCTGCTTACTTCTGATGTTTCAATAAGGTCATGACCATATGGTCTTAAATCACTGCAGTCTCAAAAGTGTGACATACTTGTAGTGAATAGTGGTGTATATTTGAAAATTGAAACTTTGCTCTCTGTCATGGTTTAGCCCCAGTCAGCAACCAAGCACCACGCAGCCGCTCACTCACTCCCCCCTGGTGGAATGGGGGAGAGAATCGGAAGAGTAAAAGCGAGGAAACTCATGGGTTGAGATAAAGACAGTTTAATAGGGAAAGAAAGAGCCACGCACGCAAGCAAAGCAAAACAAGGAATTCATTCACTGCTCCCCATGGGCAGGCAGGTGTTCAGCCATCTCCAGGAAAGCAGGGCTCCATCACGCGTAACGGTTACTTGGGAAGACAAACGCCATCACTCCAAATGTTCCCCACTTCCTTCTTCTTCCCCCAGCTTTATATACTGAGCATGACACCATATGGTGTGGAATATCCCTTTGGTCAGTTGGGGTCAGCTGTCCCGGCTGTGTCCCCTCCCAGCTTCCCGTGCACCCGGCACAGCACGGGGAGCTGAAAAAGTCCTTGACTAGTGTAAGCGCTACTTAGCAACAACTAAAACATCTCCGCATTATCACCACTGCTTCAGCACAAATCCAAAACATAGCCCCATACTAGCTACTACAAAGAAAATTAACTCTATCCCAGCTGAAACCAGGACACTCTCTTGATCCTAGTCTTGTTTTGATACCAAGTTAGTTTGTTCATTTTTCTTCTAGGGTTTCAGTTTGACTTCAGCTCTCCAAAATTAGTGTTTATTAAGACTAAAATGATGTCTATAGGGTCAGTTAGCTTTGCTAGAATCAACTTTAATGAAAAGCAGATCTATGCAGCATTTAAGTTCACTGTGGAAAAAAACCCAAAGTTTATATGGAGGCATTGCATTTTAATGTAGTCCTAATGTAATCAGTTGTGATTGGCTTTAAGATGCTCCTTTTTCTACATTTGTTTGTACATTGACATCCGCATATTTCAGTTTTATACTTCTGATTTATGGAAATGTTGTTTGTGTACATTGTAAACAAATGTTGAAGGGCAAATGCAAAACTTGGACCATCCCTTGTAAGCCACAGAAACATCCATGATTTCTGATCCATAATGCTTGGCTCTGTCCATTGCAGTAGGAGACATGAGGGCAAATCTGATGGAACCATGGCATGGGCTCGCTTTGACTCCTGTACCACAAGTTGGGCCCTGACTTTCACAAGAAGAGCAACAAAAAGAGCATTTGAAAAATATTTCCTAAAATATAACAACTTTACGCATGTCTTTCCACTCCTCAAAATCTTAACCAGATTGTTTTGTATCAAAGTGATCACTTAAAATCCTCACACTTTGCTGCTCATCGAAGTTCACACTGAGAACGTACATGTAAAATCTCTTGAAAATCTTCTGTGCTTTCTCAATGTGGCTGAAGTTGAATTTGATGGTGATGTGTATAACTTGAAGTGTGTTTCGTAGGAGGAAAAACATTGAGGTGCTGTTGAGAATTGGGCTGTAGGATTTCCTTGGTGGGACACCTGGAGCAGTTGCAAAACAACTAGAGGATGGTCTGTGCACAAGATCAAGTTAGAATGCTATTCATTATCCCTTTGATTCAGATGGAAGAGAAAATAAATAGTAGTTTTCTGGAGATATATCTGTGTTTCTGTTCATTCTGCTGGTGGGCTACGCTTCCAGTTCACGATTCCCACTTTTTCTGTTGTGGTCCTCACTACTGCTGTCTCCATTCTTGCCTCAAGCCATTGCTTTTTCTCCTATGAGACTGTTGCATGCAGCTCCTCGTCCTCCTGCCCTCACTTCTGTCAGGGTCAGTGCAGAACCTAAGCTTGATAGAACTTCAGCTTCATGTCACATCTCACATCTAGTGTTGTCTCATTAGTAAGCACGCTTTCTTGATTGCATAGTAATATTATGGATGTCACCACAGAGAATTAAATAGCAAATAGCTGGCAAGATCAACATACAGAGAACAGAAGCTTACAAAACAAGGGATCTCTGTTTTTCAGAGCAGTAACATAGTAGTTAACATAGGTTAACTACTGTTTTTTGATGCAACATGGTAGGAATGCCTATAGCACAGCTTCTAACAATTTTATTTTTCCAGGATTTGATGTGTTCATTGTTAATGTACTATGTTTGAGGGAGTTGAATTATATTAAAATATTTGGCAATTTAAAGTCTTTCAAAGCTGATATTTTCCATTTCTGAGGTGCTTTCTCTGAAAGCAGATGTTTTAAAAATAGGGAGAAATTAGATCAGTAAATTTTGAGTGAGAAATGGGAGGTGTGGTAGGAGAAAATAAGTGCTTGGGGTTCTTCTTATGGCAGTTTTTCACAGGTGAATGGAAGGAAATAAAAACAATATAAGGCTCGGTTTTGCATAACTTCCCTTTTGGAGCAGAACATTAACAATGGAGAGATGCTGAAAGTTGGTGATAGGGCTAGGAAGGTGGTGAAGGATGCTATATTTCTTAGCAAAGAACTAGACTTATTACTGGGACATATGTAGTTTTAGTATTTTGAACAAATGGGAGCATTTGACAAAGGAATACAAGATTGTTATGATCCTCAAAACAGTTGCAATAACTAAAACCTCACAATTCACAGGAAAGAGAGGAAATGTTACTATGTGCTGCATGTACAGTGGTGCTTGGAGTCTCTGTGAAGCAGGGCATGCCATGTTGTTTTTTATTTTACGGTTTGCATTCTATTAAGGAAGGCACTCTAAGGTATAGAGTAAATGTGAGTGTATATCAGATTGAACCCAAGCATTGTGTATAGTAAAGATGCAGTAATTAAGAAGGTTGCTTACTTGTCTGTGAAATAAGAGGCACTGGTTGTCAAACACATAAACTGATGGCTCTGGCTAGGTAACTTTTGTTACAAATCTTGGAGTTAATTGAGAAGTAAGAGGGACTCTGGTTTTGAAACTGAAGCAGAACAGTCATGCAAAACCCTTTTCCACCACTAGATAAAAAACATGTACTAAACCAGTATTTTGTTACTAGATTTGTGGAGCCAGATTATCAACCCAACCAGTTCAAGGTTTTCTAATTTTAAAATTCTGCTTTAGATTGCTACCAAAACAAACGTAAGTTTGTGACTTGAATGCAGAATAGTGAAATAAAATGAGGGATTTTATTTAATATTGCAGATTTAATACTTTTCTTCTGTTTATACAGCCTTGGCCCTTTGGTGAGTAAAGTGAAGGAGTATCAAGTGGAGACCATTGTAGATACCCTCTGTACAAACATGCTTTCAGATAAAGAACAGTTACGCGACATTTCAAGCATTGGCCTTAAAACTGTGATTGGAGAACTCCCCCCAGCTTCCAGTGGTAAGGCATTTTGTACTCAAGACTATGTAGTTTTATTGTTTCATTACTAATTAAAAAAATGCAAAAGCTGTGTCCTTTAGTGAAGAGTATTCAGTTCATTTAACATTGGAACTAATTTCTGTCAGAGGAAAAATGTATGGCACAAATATCCTTTTAGGTTCTTCTTTTCTGACTGTATTTCCAGGTTTTACGAGTTTAAAAACTTTTTTTACTAAAGAATTGCATTAATGTAAAACACAAGCTTACAGTATATGAACTTTGGTATAACAAATTGAGTGTAAAAGCTCCTATTCTAATACTTGCCTGGTGGAACATTTCTAGGTTGTAGTAATAGCTAAATATCATCTTGCTTTTTGATTGATAGGATACTTTAAAATTGATTATAACTTGGGTATTTTTCTTTAATGATCTGATTTCTTGTCTCAGTTTCTAGTAAGTGTTTTGGAAAGTACCTTGTGTTTGTAACAATTGCCTGTTAAATTACTGAAATGCTTACCTGCAGTTTTAAATGAAAGCAGTCTTTCCTCCAAAAGAGATAGCAATGATGAACAGCTCATCAGTTAATGGCATTACTTTTTTTAATTCAAGTGCTTTTCAGATATCATAGTGTAGGATATGAATGAGAACAGAGAATTGAATAAAAAGGCTTTGGAAATGCAGTTTTTAGAGACTGAGGTTTCTTAAATTAAAAAAAAAGCTCTGGTTTTAACATCCTTTATTGAAAATTCATATCTAAGTCTTGCTTTTATCAAGCAGTAGTGAGATGTATAAACTTTAAATAAATAACTAATTTTAAGTAAATCAGTTTAAGCTTTTATTTTGTTTGCCTACACAAAACAAAAGGAGATTTTGAGGTGGAGGTAAAGCTCAAACAAAAATACAGCAAAAACTTTCACTATTATTAGTATTGCTAATACAAAAGGAACCTGGGTGTTATTTCTTGCTCTTAACTCAAGCATAGATTGTTATCTCTTTTTCTTAGCCTCTATGGTAACACATTTCACTGTCCAATTGTTATGTTTAGTTTTAGTCATATAGTTAAGAATGAGCCATAAACATATATAAATTAGATTTAATATACATTGGAATGGTATTCATTTTACATTGAAATACCCAAAGTATGATTAAAAAAGCTTCATGCAAATGAAGGTGAGTGCTAGCCATTTGGGTAGCTGTTACCATGACATGAGTTTCTTCTCTTTTCATTACTCTGAACAACACTAGACAACTTGGGGAAAGGGGAACTATGGAGTTGTGGTAAAGACAGTTTTACTTGAATTTTAAAATACTTTAGATACACATTATTCCCTTACTCAAATGCAGTATTTCAGGTACTTAAGTAGCTTCTTTGTGCAAAATTGTTTTATTTTGCTTTTTCGTTATACAGCTGTTCTTTAGAGGTGGCTCTGTCTACTTCTGTGCTTCCCCTTACCTTTTAGTTTACTCTCTTATTTTTACCTATAGTCCTTTCATTTATTGCTCTAGACTTCTCTTGGCCTTCACTTTCCATTGCTTGCCCTGCCAAAAGCTGTGTCTTTCCAGTTGTATATTCCTTATGGGACAATTGAGAAGCTGCCCTCCTCAGTATGTTTCTACGTAGATAGTTTTTCATCTCTAATGCAGAGCATGTTACATTAGCAAACAAACCGGCTGTTCAAGCTTGTTTTGCTGGGTGAGAAAAACTTTATGTTGAGATCAGGTTGCTTTCCATAGTCATAAACATAATCTCTGGTGTTAAAAACTATTTTTTTTCATTATGAAAATGTTGAGATTTTGTTGTAATTTCAGGTTCTGCATTAGCAGCTAATGTTTGCAAAAAGATCACAGGGCGTCTCACTAGTGCTATAGCCAAGCAGGAAGATGTGTCTGTTCAACTGGAAGCACTGGATATCATGGCTGATATGCTGAGCAGGTAAACATCCCTCTTCCAAAATGCTGGTGAATGCTGATAAATATTCTTTAAAGCTTGAACTTTAATTTTTCCAAATGTTCAATTTAAATTACTTTAAGTTATGTGAAATGATATGGTAAGGTATTAAGTATATGTGCAACTTCATTTAGAAAAAAAAAAGTGAATGTATTGAAGATAAGTTGATTGATAGATCAATTACCTTATTGTTTAATCTTCTGAGAATTATAGTTTTAAGCTTATTTTAATGTTTATTCCTTTGAGGGTATATTTTAAACTAATTTTTTTTAAAGTTCTAAAAGCTTAAATTTAAGACTTAATTGGAATCTTTGTGATGTTTTGAGAATACTTAAGGGAATTGTTGTACAGTGTATGAACAAAGTTATCTAGATTCAATTGGTTTGAGTTTGTGTTTTGTCTGTTTTAAGGCAAGGAGGACTGCTTGTTAACTTCCATCCTTCAATTCTGACCTGTCTGCTCCCCCAGCTGACTAGCCCCAGACTTGCTGTGAGGAAAAGAACCATCATTGCTCTTGGTCACCTGGTTATGAGTTGTGGCAATATGGTTTTTGTTGACCTCATTGAACATCTGTTGACAGAGCTGTCTAAAAATGATTCCATGTCAACAACTAGGACCTATATACAGTGTATTGCTGCTATCAGTAGGCAAGCAGGTCACAGAATAGGTAAGAAAAATATATACATTATCTGTAACTAAAAGTTTTTAGATGAGAGTAATTACTTTGCTATTTTTTTTCTCATACCAGGTGAATATCTTGAGAAAATAATTCCTTTGGTTGTAAAGTTTTGTAATGTAGATGATGATGAACTACGAGAGTATTGCATTCAAGCCTTTGAATCCTTTGTTAGGAGGTAAGTTATTCTTGGGTACCTATTTCAGGCTTTCTCAGGATCTAATAGGGTCTTATTTGATTGTTAGCTGTCAAGAGACCGCCTCCTTGGTACAAAATATTTTTGCAAGCTTTGAGCTGGAACTGTTCCTGTAACTCTATCTTGTAACTTAACTGTTAAGCAGTGTGTTATGTCTGTACTTCAGAAACTTTTTACTGTGCCATTGCTACTTATGTAAACAGGAGGGGGAAGTATTCTGGTAATATTTGTTGTCCAATAGAGGTGACAAAAAAATCGATATCCAAAGGCATATCTTGGTCCTTGGCAACCTTCCAGTCTAGCAGATCCAGTTACATAGTAGCATTGCCCTTTCTTACCTTCCTTTCTGAATTTCTGTAAATCGGATGGATACATTGACGGTACTTGGTTAATGTCACCAAAATGTACAGTATGTGGCTTGAAATATTTTAGAAATATTTTAATTCTTAAAAGTAATTTGACATTGATTGTATTTTTGTATTGCACAGATGTCCTAAAGAAGTTTATCCTCATGTATCTACTATTATAAACATTTGTCTTAAATATCTTACGTATGATCCTAATTATAATTATGATGATGAAGATGAAGATGAAAATGCTATGGATGCTGATGGTGGTGATGATGACGATCAAGGTATATTCTCTTTTTTGTTTGGGGGAAGAGGAAGAGCATGTGAACCTGCACTCATCTGAGAAAATTGATATGGGTGGTATTTCTACTAAGTACTAGTATTTGAATGACTTGTATATTTTTGTATTCAATTTTTGTACTGCTTTTAAACATAATTATGAACTCACTTCTTGGAATAAATGTATAGGAAGTTGTGGCTGGGGATAAATAATTCCAAGGGTGAACATAAAGTACAAGACAAATATTTTAGGATACTTGAAAGGTGGAAAAAGGCAGAAGCATGTAGGATGATATAACTAAAGTGAGAAGAGCATCAGTAATGAATTGAAAAATACATATTCAGCATGGGAAAGGCTTCCCACTACTTTCCACAATAATATATTGTTACCTTATGCATAAAATCAAAAGATATAGAAAATTGCAAAAATACTCCGTATATTTCTGTAGGATAAAAAAATGTTTTAGACTGAAAGGCGTAACATATTGTTAATATGGTAGCAATACCTTGCCATATGTAAGCTTTACGAAAACTTGGACATGCGAGTAATCTGAACCCAGAGCATAACATTCTCATTGTTTTGAGAATGAATGAACTGCTAGCTGTTGCTTTAGTGCTTAAAAAGTCATTTTGTATTGCTTATTGTATATTTTTGTTGTCATTTTGCGGGGCAGAGTATGGTTTGATTTATTCCTAGCAAGAAACAAACAGAATAATTTGTCGAATATCGATCAGCTAGTAATAGTTGTTGCGTTGTTGCTTATGTCATGAATAAAGAAGAATATGGTTTAAATCAGTAGTCAGGCTGTAAATGCAATGGGAACTGCCGTGTCCTGTTTGCAGTTTAAATTAATACATGTGTAAGACTAGTGTGAAAAAATTGGCAGAGAAAATAATTAATCTTGCAATTTAGGCAGTTCAGAAGGCTTTTTATGTATGGTTTTTAACATACCTCTGAACCTATTTCTTTGGTGTGCCTTACACAAAGAACTCAAGTGTGTTCTTATTAATTGTTTAATATAAAACTTGATGCTTTGATTGTCTAGACTTGAACTTGAAAATGAATAATTTATTTTTTCAAGGGAGTGATGATGAATATAGTGACGATGATGACATGAGCTGGAAAGTGAGACGTGCGGCTGCTAAATGTCTGGATGCTGTGGTTAGCACACGACATGAAATGCTTCCAGAATTCTACAAAACTGTATCTCCTGCTTTAATAGCCAGATTCAAAGAACGTGAAGAGAATGTTAAAGCAGATGTTTTTCATGCATATCTTTCTCTTTTAAAACAAACTCGACCTGTGCAAAGTTGGCTTTGTGATCCTGATGCAATGGAACAAGGAGAGACACCTTTGACAATGCTTCAGAGTCAGGTTATTTGTCAAGATTTTTTTGTTATCTTTGAGAAGACACACTGAAGTTGTGCCCTGTTCATAAGGATAGTTCTTGAAACATGCCATATCATACTTCGTTCATACACAGATTTACAGTTTATTACTGTAGTGCTGACATAGAAACTAAGCCAGGTAAACTCGCTTGGAATAGTGTAGCAGCCTTGGAAACTCAAATTACTAGCTCATGCAAATGTGCTTATCTGACTTCAGTTGTTTACCGTCACCTGTAAAAGTTGCATGTCCTTTGAGTCTAGCTGAATTACCAAGGCAAAATAGTTATTTTTGTGCATTCTGCAATGCAGGTGTAAGCTCTAATGATCAAGATGAAACTTGATTTGCTACAATGGGTTTTGTTTGCAGAATGTAAAGGATAGCACTGAAAAAGTTTTTCTAAGTGAATTATTTGGGTGACTTTTCAATTGTTGCTCTATGCAGTTTTATTAATGCAAATTTAGTTTTGCTTTGTTCCATTTCACCTTTTAAAGTTAAAATACTAATTTTTTTGATAGCAATTACTTTGAGTCTTCATTTCCCAGAGCTTGTAACTTCTCTAGTTCTGTAGAAAAATCAGAAATAGAGGGGTAGGACATGTGTCTTTATATCCCCTCCAGTGATCAAAGATGAAAGAAATGTCAGCTATTGAATCAATTAACAGGTGTGCTATGGTTACAGGTCCCCAACATAGTTAAAGCCTTGCACAAACAAATGAAGGAGAAAAGTGTGAAGACTCGCCAGTGTTGCTTTAACATGCTGACTGAGCTAGTAAATGTATTACCTGGAGCCCTTACACAACATGTTCCTGTACTTGTACCAGGTATGAGAAACATATTATTAACTTAAAGATTTATTAGTAAATTGGATGTGAAGTTTCAAAATCTTTGTCTTGGCTGTGCTTTTTGCAAAAGCTTTGAAGTGTTGCTTCTATTTAAAGAAATTGGCAAAATAATCAGCTACTGTGTGTATCCATATAAATATTTTAGTGACATATTTCCATTAATCTTGAAATCCAGGGTTGGCTCTAAGATTGAGATTTTTTTTTTCTTCAATATCTTAAAAAGTTAATTTTATTCTTAATTGCAAGATCAAATTGCCTTCTTTTTCATATCAACAGAGCAAAATATTGTCCATATTTTAGCTTTTGGGACCTAAAATGTTTAATTTTGAAGTAACAACGAAAAGTAAGTTTGGAAAAGTTAAAGGTTCAGAATCTCATTATAATTAAGGAAATACATCACAAGCCATCAAATGGCCCATGTCCTCTGTGTAGAGGAAACTTGAAAATTAATTGATTTAATAAAATGGAGAAAGGGGCTTGGAAGCATTCAAAAAAAGCTGAGAGCAGGAAAATGCAAATTGAGTATAGCTGCCTTCCTTCAGAAATTTTGAAGTGTTCTAACAGAATATAAATGCCTAACCTAAAAATACATTTTTCTTTTTCTTCCAGGAATAATTTTTTCACTGAATGACAAATCAAGTTCTTCTAATCTGAAGATAGATGCTTTGTCCTGTTTGTACGTGATCCTCTGCAATCATTCTCCTCAAGTCTTTCATCCTCATGTTCAAGCGTTGGTACCTCCAGTTGTAGCTTGTGTTGGAGATCCATTTTACAAGATAACATCAGAGGCGCTTTTGGTTACCCAACAACTTGTGAAAGTCATTCGTCCTTTAGACCAGCCTTCTTCCTTTGATGCTACTCCTTACATCAAAGATTTGTTTACTTGTACAATCAAGAGATTAAAGGCTGCTGACATTGATCAGGAGGTGAAAGAAAGGGCAATATCTTGCATGGGTCAAATAATTTGTAGCCTTGGTGACAGCCTAGGCACAGACCTGCCTAGTACACTTCAGATCTTCCTAGAGAGACTGAAGAATGAGATCACTCGGTTAACTACAGTGAAGGCTATGACATTGATCGCTGGTTCTCCTTTGAAGATAGATTTGAGACCAATCCTTGGGGAAGGAGTTCCTATTCTTGCTTCTTTTTTGAGAAAGAACCAGCGAGCTTTGAAACTGGGCACTCTTTCTGCTCTAGATATTTTAATTAAGAATTACAGTGACAGCTTGACAGCTGCCATGATTGATGCTGTCCTGGATGAGCTTCCACCTCTGATTAGTGAAAGTGATATGCATGTATCACAGATGGCCATCAGTTTTCTGACAACACTGGCTAAAGTATATCCTTCCTCCCTGTCAAAGATTAGTGGGTCCATTCTCAATGAACTTATTGGCCTGGTGAGATCGCCTCTACTTCAGGGTGGAGCACTTAGTGCCATGCTAGAATTTTTCCAAGCTTTGGTTGTGACTGGTACAAATAATTTAGGCTATATGGATTTACTGCGCATGTTAACGGGTCCAGTGTACTCACAGAGCACAGCACTTACTCACAAGCAGTCTTACTATTCCATTGCCAAATGTGTTGCTGCCCTTACTCGAGCCTGCCCTAAGGAAGGACCAGCTGTTGTAGGTCAGTTCATTCAAGATGTCAAGAACTCAAGGTCCACGGATTCCATTCGTCTTTTGGCTTTGCTTTCTCTTGGGGAAGTTGGGCATCATATTGACTTAAGTGGACAAATTGAGCTGAAGTCTGTAATACTAGAAGCATTCTCTTCTCCTAGTGAAGAAGTCAAATCGGCGGCATCTTATGCATTAGGCAGCATTAGTGTTGGCAATCTTCCTGAGTATCTGCCGTTTGTCTTACAAGAAATAACCAGCCAACCTAAGAGGCAATACCTTCTTCTTCATTCCTTGAAAGAAATAATTAGCTCTGCCTCAGTGATTGGTCTCAAACCATACGTTGAGAACATCTGGGCCTTACTCCTGAAACACTGCGAATGTGCAGAAGAGGGTACAAGAAATGTTGTTGCTGAATGCTTGGGCAAGCTTACGTTAATAGACCCAGAGACTCTGCTTCCACGACTCAAGGGATACTTGGCATCAGGTGAGTAGTAGTAACTCGTGCACATATTGTAGCAAATGGCCTTATGCTGTCTATTAATAAATTGATCTAGTTTTGTAAGTTATTTGCTTAAATTTTGTGATACTCTTGAGGTTAATTTTTCCTTCTGCCCTAACAATGTGAAGCTTAGATGGCTCCATTTTTACTAAAGTTAGTCATACATAACATGAATTAATTTTATGGTCTGTTTTCAGACTGTGGTATTTCAATTAATGATGATGTGTTTAACTAGGAGTTATAAACTTAAAGGGGAAGGAGCATGGGCGACAAAGGTACATCGCTACTTGACAAACCAGTTGCAACTTGTTGACATTTTGGTGTAAATTACAGTATTCCTAGTTTTCAGATAAGAATTCTGAGTTTTAAGGATTAGGAAGGATCGTTGTGCAGAATTCATTACTCGATATCAAGAATATTGACATATTTTCTTCATGTGCTTCTGTTTTAAAGAGGAGAGTGGTTTGTAGGCCTATGTGGTGAATTAAAAAATCTGTCCTAATAGGCTCTTTTCCTGAATTTTCTGTAGTAGATAATGTTAAATGTTTATTACAAATGTTATGGTCTCTTTTACCCTGTTTAAAATGGAACAAAAGAACATCTATGGAGAGAACATATTTCATTGCTAGTAATAAGAAACATTTCTTCTTTAATGTTCCTAAGAGTATTAGATGTTTAAAAGGAATGGAATTGAACATGATTTAAAGTCCATAGTTGTACTGTTTTAATGTTACATATTTATACTTTTATTCAATATTAGGGTCCTCATATGCTCGAAGTTCAGTGGTTACTGCTGTCAAGTTCACTATTTCTGATCATCCACAACCCATAGACCCACTCTTGAAGAACTGCATAGGTAAGTTCTTTACTTTAGTGACAGCTGCTACATTTTCAAGTAAAAGAATTGCACATAAAATTGTTCGTTGTGTTTTCAGAAAAAAATATTTTACAGGTGCCAGAATTAGCTGCTAATGGTAACTGTTGGAACAGTTATAAAACTAGCCAACTAGTTCTATTAATTCTAGCTGATTTGAATTCTGAGTAGTAAAAGTTGTGTGATAAAAATGGTATGCATTGAAGCTGTGATGGGCAAAGAATGGAAGAAGCTAGGGCTTTTAGGAAGACAGTACCCAAAAGCTGTTTTCCTTTCCCATGCTCTTACAAATGATATCACTTTGATGTAGTAAGGTACTATTCTTTACCCAGAAGGGTGATTGTAGAAATAATTGACATTCAGTCATTCAAAATATGTATGCACATGTGAATTCTGAGTACTGCCAGGTGGCAAATTGTAAATTTAGGTCCTTAGGTTTCTATAATACTTTGTGATTCGAAAGTTATTGGAAGCATGCATATTGAGGTGGATTGAGAACTGGCTCAACAACAGAACTCAGAGTTGTGATTAACAGGGCAGAGTCTGGTTGGAGGCCCGTAACTAGCGGTGTCCCCCAAGGGTCTGTACTGGGTCCAGTCCTGTTCAATATATTCATCAATGACCTGGATGAAGGGATGGAGTGTAGCCTCAGCAAGTTTGCTGATGATACTANNNTGTCCAGTTCTGGGCCCCCCAGTTCAAGAAGGACAGGGAGCTGCTTGAGCAAGTCCAGCGGAGAGCTACCAAGGTGATCAAGGGACTGGAGCATCTCTATTATGAGGAAAGGCTGAGAGACCTGGGTTTGTTCAGCCTGGGGAAGAAAACTGAGGGGGGATCTCAACAATGCTTATATGAGAAAAAACTTTCCTCTGAGGGTGCCAGAGCAGTGGCACAGGCTGCCCAGAGAGGCTGTGGAGTCTCCTTCCCTGGTGACATTCAAACCCCGCCTGGACGCAGTCCTGTGCCCCCTGCTCTAGGTGTGCCTGCTCACGCAGGGGGGTTGGACGAGATGATCTCCAGAGGTCCCTTCCAACCCCTGCCGTTCTCTGATTCTGTCACTTTTACAGGGATAAGGTAATCCGAGCTTTCAGTATAACATCAGTATGATGAAGAGCTTTGCACTTTGCAATGCTGTGGTTTTTTTTATTTATTTTTTTTTTATTTGTATGACAAAGTATTGTAGATTTGTTTAATATGCTATGGTGAATGTTTTATAGTGCCTTGATTACCAGGTTTAAAGATCTGTAAAAATTGTGCATACTGCTAAAACTAATAGGAGAGGGAAAAGATTAATCTTTGAAAACATACAGTTTTGTAGAGGGCAAGGTTTTTATTTATGGTGAAGCGGTGTCAGTTCCTATGTGTTATTTTCATCACTAAGCTTAAAATTTTTTAGTAATATGTTAAAGAATTGACTATTCTTGTGGGTTTTGCCCCCTGCTGTCCCTCCCACTGAAGCTGCCTTGCCTCTTTGATTTCTGGGAATACTTCTTGATCATCCAGTCAAAAAACTATTGGTATTTAGGACTTAAAAATTCTCGGTCATCTTTAGTTTTGTTACACAGGTTTGGGTTTGTTTGTGTTTTTTTTTTTTTCTTTGTGTAGAAGTCACTTTGATGTTTACACCCTTTTATTATTCTCCTTTTAAAAATTTCACTTCTTTTGGAAGTTACTAGTAAAACTTCACAAACATTGGGGAAAAATATGATCTATTCCTGCAGGCATTTATTTTAGCAAGTCTGTGTTATAGATCGACAGATATTTTAAATTGAAAATGCCCAGAGAGTGTGGTGGGGGTGGGTGGGATGGGATGAGAGGTGTTGCTACATGAATACATACTGAGAGGGCTTACCTTTGGTAATTTAGGAATTCTCAATATATGCTAATTTAGGGCTTAAAAATCAATATATTGATAGTTTCCTTAAGAGGTGTTCTCCAATTCTTGAGCTGCAGAATTTAAATTGGGTTTCTAATGCATATTTTGAGAGACTTTAATGGAGAAAAGGAAGGATGATGTTAAATATAATTTTAATTAATTTACACACTCTACCTTTAAAAAAGATGAAATATCATTAAGTGATAGTCATTTATTTTGGTGGTGGTTTTTTACTTCTGTTTCATTATCTGAAATGCTATATATCTCTGTTATATAATGCTTTTGATATGATTATAATTAAATAGATTTATTTGTATAATCATGCTAAAATAGCAGGTATTGGTCTGTGTTACATCGAAATAAGTCCTGCACTAAGTATGTCCTTTTGAAAGGTTAAAACTAAGCAAGGATATTTTTAAACTAGCAAATGAACAAATTCCTCATAGGTTGACTTATTTCTGTACATGATTCCAGGTGATTTTCTGAAAACATTGGAGGACCCAGATCTCAATGTCAGGAGAGTAGCCCTAGTGACGTTTAACTCAGCTGCACACAATAAACCATCATTAATAAGGGACCTCTTAGATACTGTGCTTCCTCATCTTTACAATGAAACAAAAGTCAGAAAGGAATTAATCAGAGAGGTATGTTAACTAACAAAAACAGTGCTAAATATAAGTAGATTCTTTGTTTTTCTAAATATATTCCTTCCTAACTTTGTTTTATATTCTCTGACAGGTGGAAATGGGACCATTTAAGCATACAGTTGATGATGGTTTGGACATAAGGAAAGCAGCTTTTGAGTGCATGTATACTCTTTTGGATAGCTGTTTGGATAGACTAGATATATTTGAATTCTTAAACCATGTTGAAGATGGCCTGAAGGATCACTATGATATTAAGGTTAGCTGTCATTTTTCTCTGTGTAAGCAGAGACTTAGTCAAAATATTTTAAATAGCAAATAGACTGAAATGTTAAAAATATTGCTTCATATGCTTAAGTACTTCACTATATTTTCCATTTTTATTAAAGTGTTGCTGTTAAAAAGGTTACACAGCATCGTAGGAAATCTCTCTCCATATATGTGCTGAGCATAACTGATTGTTGAATTGGTTTTCTCTCAACCTAGATGCTAACCTTTTTAATGTTGGTGAGATTGTCTACCCTTTGTCCAACTGCAGTGCTGCAGAGGTTGGATAGGCTTGTTGAACCTTTGCGTGCTACGTGTACAACTAAGGTATTGTTTTAAATTTAAAATTTATTTAACTTAATTATTTTGTGTTGTCTTATAAAAGTATAAATTAACTTGTGTATGAAGAATATGTCTGAGAATCTAGGTGTATTGCTGTAGCATTTCCTGAGTTCATAAGCTGCAATAGGACAATATAAATATGTGGGCCCTTATATATGTATTAAATTCCTTTAAATTACAAATGGAAGAGTACACTTGTTAGCTTCTTTTTAAAAATCCTTTGTTTCTTTGTTGCCATTTGTTTTGTTCCTTAAAAATCTAGCTACCTCTTGGGCAACTTCTAAGTCTCATTTCCTTATAAATAGTGAAACTGGAATACTAAGAGTTTTTCTGACTTCCAATGATTACGTTGTTGCAGACAACCTTTTGGGTGACAAAAGATGGAGGCAGTGTAAAGTGGTTCTATCTTTGGGTGTTTTTGTTTTTTGTTTTGTTTCTCCCTTCTTCATTTATATTACAAGATTCTTGGGTCTTGGCACAGTTTGTCGTCTTCCATTCCTGCTCTTGTCTTGATTCACCTGCATGCTCTGACAGTCATTTAATACCTGATTTACCTTGCTTTTGCATTACTGTAATGTTAATTTCACATCCAGAAATTTGACTGCTTTTAGTAATGATTTTTGTTTGTATCCCTGAAACATCTTCAAGAATTATAACAGAAGGTTAAGCAGTTATTCTAATGAAGGTCAACTTTTTAAAAATTTCTGTTCTCTGGAAACTGGAAGTATTGTGATAATATAATTTTAATGTTGTTTACTGACCTTACTAGCTAGAGGTTGGCTGCTATAATTTTTTTTGATTTGGTAATTGTCTTGGCAGCTTACAACCTTTTTCTGCTTACCTTGCAGTATTAAAGTATCAGTCTTAGTTGTAAACTGCTAGTAAAATGTCTGATAAAAAGT
This sequence comes from Anhinga rufa, assembly GCA_013400875.1. Lineage (NCBI taxonomy): Eukaryota > Metazoa > Chordata > Aves > Suliformes > Anhingidae > Anhinga > Anhinga rufa. The sequence continues at coordinate 21,283 of VZTV01067430.1, forward strand.
AGATATTTGGAGAGGGTTTTCTTGCTGCCTTTTTTTTTTAAGAGCATAGGCCATTTTGAAAGCTGTGCAAAGTGGTAGTATGGAAGGAAATAGGTCTTTGTAAGATAATTATTTTTTTTTCTTAAGATGAGTGTAGAGGAAGGGTTAAGCAAAAGTTTCAAACATGTTTTGATATATTTTTTTTTTCCCTAGGTAAAGGCAAACTCAGTGAAACAGGAGTTTGAAAAGCAAGATGAACTGAAACGATCTGCTATGAGGGCAGTAGCAGCGCTTCTAACCATTCCAGAAGCAGAGAAGAGTCCATTAATGAGCGAATTTCAGTCGCAGATAAGCTCTAACCCTGAGCTGGCAGCCATCTTTGAAAGTATCCAAAAAGATTCATCATCCACTAACTTGGAATCAATGGACACTAGTTAGATATTTGTCCAAAATGGGGACCATTATGTTGAACCATATGATGCACTGAATTGACAGGTTATGAGTAAGAAACAGGAAAAAAAAAGTCTAATCTACACATTGTTCCACTTTATTTACCTTTATGGAGACAGTTGGCTTTTCCCATTGTTGCTTTTCTAGCATTTATTCCAGAAATGTATTTCCATAATCCAGAGTTTGTTAACCACTCTTGTTTTAGTGGATTTGGCTACATTTGGGAATTAAAAAGTTGACGCATGGTATATGGAAATAGGTTCCAACATCCATTTGCCCTGTAATGTTTAGGATTAAAATGTTAAAATTTTGTGACCATGATTTTTTTCTTTTATTCACTCTTTCTACTTGTAAACACAAAAAGGGGGGAGGTGGGAATCAAGCGTCCAGGTGCACCATGTTTTTGTATAACTTTTTATTCTTTTTTGTTTCAGCTTCATAAATTGGTTTGGCTGGCAGATGAATTATGTGTAAGATTTATTATACTGAAGAGAGGGTTTGGGCAGAGTTCAAAAAAAGCAGACACAAATGGCATTTTTAAAGGTGTGGGGATTAGAAAACTAATATCCCTGTTGTGCACACTAATTTTGCATGAGCAAGTTGACAAATATATATTGTCTGTAAAACAGCATGTGCAGTTTATTCGTAATGCAAGTTAAGATAAGTTCTACTGTATCAGTGCAGTTTTCAGGTATTTTGACATACAGAACATTCATACAGGAAGGGACAAATGAAGCTTGGTTGTCTTAACCTGGCTTTTTTAAATGCCAGTAGTATGACCCTGCAGATGTTCTTACGGTAAATATGACAACTCCTGCAGTTTTCATGGTTTTTCATACTCAAAGGCTGGATCCCCTGGAATTGAGGTGGACAAACTGGAACATCGGAGGGAAATAGGATGAGATGGAGGTAAAATAAGCAGAGAACAATAGCTGCTCAGTGGCTGCTGAACTCTGGATTCAACTTTGCTTTTGTTATAAAAGTATGAAAGGAGGTTTCTTGAGTGGCTTCTACCTCCTTTTCTTCATCCAACAGCTTTTGTTAAGGCACTAATATACGGTGTTACCTAGACAAGTATTGGCAGACCATAATTTTGTGCCTGTCAAAAAATGTTTTCTGGCACATGGAACCACCAACAGGTTGCAGTGCTGCAAGTGTCGTACAGTATTCTGGCAAGATAAGAAACGGGATGGTCTTAAGACTGGAGAGAAAGCAAACAGATGCAAGAAAAAAAATCTGCTGTGAATATGCTGAGGTAATATTGAAGTGGAAGAGAAGGTCATAGCTGGCAGTCCCGCAATGAATTGGATTTGGGAATTTAATAGCAAAAGATGGGGAACCACTGCTTCAAATAGAGACTTGTCATTACTTGGTTAATGCAATTGCTTAGCTGTCTTTTTTTAGTCAAATCTGAATTTGATTTTTTTCTCATTAACTGGTATTTTTTAGCTAGTTTGGTATCTTGGAAACCTGTTACATGGATATGTGGCATAAGCTGCTATGTGACTAAACAAACATACATTTTTATGACTTCAGTGGCAGTTTCCTGTGAACATTAGGGCTCGGGGCGCAAATTCTTCACCTGACACGCTTGCAGCTTGGGAAAAGCAGGGGAGATATTGTTGCATTTTACTTTAATAAAAGGACCTGAACAAAGAGATCTATGAGTTCATTCAGTAGTAACAATTTTAATGCTGTAGAAATTTTTGAAACTGTAGCTTTCTCTGTCTATAAGTCTTCATATTAATGTAACGATTGTCTTCTAGAAGTAGAAATAAATGAGATTAAACATACCAACATCTAAATGTCATGAAAAAGAATGGGATGACTCTAGAGAGAAACCATATGGTAGAAGAAGCACCGTGAATTAGGTGCATTTTTATCCTGCTGTATATCTAATCTCCTTCAATTACAGCAACATACAGACCTCCTAATTAAGAATCTGTTGTGTTAATTAGTTGTCAAACTAATCTTAAACTTTTGTATTAAATTTTCAGAATGCATTAAAATGTTTTATAGACAGAAAGCTAGGTGTGAGAATGGTATGCTAAACATGAAATGTGAGGCTAAAATATGTAAATGGGGTAGGTGACAATGGTAAGTAAACAGAATACTTAGATTTGTAGTTGAGAGATTTGTGTGTGTTTATGCACTACTGTAATGCTTAATGGGTGGATGCAAATAATCTTCGCTTTGTTTTACATTACCATGGGGCAAGCTTAAGGACAGAAGAGAAGGTTGAGCTATGTTACATAGTGAATGCTTTCTTGCAAGAGAGTAGTTTTCACTTTGGTCACTGATGAAGCAGCTGGGAACATAAAAATTAAGTC
>VZTV01067433.1:2236-18016 GCA_013400875.1 Anhinga rufa
CTCAACTTGGTGTCATCAGCAAACTTCATCAGGCTACACTTGATGCCGGTATCCAGATCACTTATAAAGATGTTGAATAACATTGGGCCCAATATCGATCCCTGGGGAACTCCACTAGTGACAGGTTGCCAATTTGAGAAAGAGCTATTTACCGCCACCCTTTGGGTGCAGCCTGTCAGCCAGTTCCTCACCCACTGCACAGACCACTTGTCTAGGCCATAACACATCAATTTCTCCAGGAGGAGACTATGGGGTCCGTATCAAAGGCCTTTGAGAAGTCCAGGTAGACAATGTCCACTGCCTGCCCCATGTCAACCAGGCAAGTCACTTTGTCATAGAAGGCCACCAGGTTTGTCAAGCACGATCTGCCTTTAGTGAAGCCTTGTTGGCTTTTCCCAATCACATGCTTCAATTGACTTGTGATGGCCCCCAGGAGGACTCGTTCCATAACTTTCTCAGGGGTTGAAGTAGGGCTGATGGGCCTATAGTTACCCGGATCCGATGGGCCTATAGTTACCTGGATCTTTTTTTTTTTGTTCTAAATACACTGGTTATTATTAAAAATATTTATTAAAAATATTTTAAAAAACCCAATTTGTTCAATTGTTTTTTGTTGCTCTTACTGTGTGCAGATCTAGCTGACTGAATTTCAGGGAGATAAAACCGCACATCCATTTACTGAGTACAGAAACAGATGGATGCACGGGACAGCATGTTAGATCTCTTTTGGATATGTAAATGATTCAGGAGGGATCAGATGTACCATAGTAGTTTGAAGGCTTTGATAGTCTCACTTGTATTATGATACTTATTTTTTGTCCTCTCATATTGTTTCAGGTTTCAGTCACAGCCCGAGATGATGTCCCCTTCTTTGGACCCCCTCTGCCAAATCCAGCCATATTTAGAAAGGTTTGTTTCTCTGGTCCAGATGGCAGGGGGATATGGTACACACCCTTGTGCCTGAGTCAGTATTGTCAGTCTGGCTAGATGACTTTGGAAGTCCAAAAAGTAGTAAGACAGAGCTTTTTGCATGTGATTTTTTTTTTACTGTTTGATATTTATTTGATATGTGATCTGTATTACTGTTTTCATCATCAGTCTACTCCTCATCTTGTCTTGTAGAGTGCAGAGTTTCGTGAGTTCCTCCTGGTCAAGCTCATCAATGCTGAGTACAGCTGCTATCGAGCTGAGAAATTTGCTAAATTAGAGGTGGGTCTATTACCTGGTTGCTTCCATTAAAAATTGTAAAGCAATATTACTGCCAGATTAAGAAAATACAATAAATAATATTTTACTTTCTTCTACTTCTAATTTTGTGTTGTTTGAAAAAGGAAGATGAAATGTGATTATATTCAGCTATATGATGCTTCCTTTGTATTCACAGTAGGCATGATAGAATATGAACAGGTACATTCTAGAGTAAAGTTCTAATCCTCTAAGTAAGAATGGGAATGATGCTTACATTTTGCTGGTGGAAATTCTGTATTAGCTGAAACTCAGTATTGTGCTACAGAATGCATACTGATATCACCGATTTTGGTTCAAGGTACCAAAATTCTGTTCCAGATTCTGCTGCTTGCCTGATCTAGAAAAAACTGCCCTCAATCCATGCCTCTTGTTTCATCACCTGAAAAAAAAAACCAAACCAAACCAAAACAAAACTACTGATGTCCTTTATGACTTGCTTTAGAGAGAGTTTAAAAGGCTGGGTATTACTGTAATATATTCCATAACTATACAGCTAAAACCACTTCACACTGTTTAAATTAATTTTAATGGTGATTTTTTTTCAAAGGAGTATGTGAGACATTGTAAAAACAGGGAAAAAAGAAAATACCTCCACCCCCAATAATAGCTGTGTTTTCACTCCCAATGTTGATGCAGGAAAGAACCCGGAGTGCCCTCTTGGAGAGCCTTTTTGAGGAGCTGCAGCTTCGCAGCCGCGGTATGATGGGATTGCCCATAGGGGAGGATGACAAGATAGAGAATGGCAGTGGGGGCTTCCTCGAGAATTTCAAGGTGAGCTATAGTGGATTGATTCCTTAACAAGTTGCTCACACTTCACTCTAGCTCACTGTGTGTCCCTCCAAGGAATATTGACCCTCCTGATCAGCTGTGCTTAGGGTGAGACAGAAAAAAAGTCTTTTCGTCCAGTAGCCTTTCTTCAGAGCATCTTCAAATGTGCTTTACCATATTTCTCAAAAAAAGACGGTTTTCCTCTTCCTGTGCTCCTTTCTATAGAGCTACAGCATGGTCTGGGGTGGAATTCCATACTGTCCCTGAGAAGTCAAACTCTTTATGCTTCATGCTGGTGTCTAGTGTCAGATAGGGATCCACTCCATGACTTACAGAAAAAGGAGTGAGTGTTTGCAAGAGGAATTTTAATTACTAGTAGCAAGCAGCTTTCAGTTCCTACAGCAGTTGTCTTCCAATTAATTTTCATTATAACTGAATGAGTTGCAAGAGCCACTGCAAGAGAGTTTCTAACATATCTGTGAGTGTACTGTCTAGAAAAACTGTGATGCTTTACTTACCCTCTAAAAGCCAGAGTTAATTTACCTTTGTTCAGTGTAGATGACGCTTTTTTTTTGTTTTAATAAATCAGAATCAGGTGACAGAACTTACTTCTAAAAGTGATCAAGAAGATATGAGAAAGCAAAGTTTTTGTACGAACAGGCAAACTGAGTTTTGAACTGATTATACAGAGAGAATCTTATATAATTTTCCTATCTACTTCCCCTTTGCCACTTCTATGGGAGGTGCCTCACCACTTCTTCTGTGTAATAAGTTATCTGTCTGGATAGAAAGACATATAAATAGCATTTCTTCAGATGACCTCCATCACCATGCTTTGTATGGTGGGCTGGTTAGAGTCATTAAGGGCTGTGAAACTGATCTATTCACATATAGGTTTGGTAGCTACATGCATAGCTTTGGTTAGAGCTGGGATGATTTGGTGAGGTGTATTTTCACATAGAAGCAGTCTACCCTGCCTTTGCTGCTAACCAGGAATTTCATGCTTGTCCATGTCTTATGCTAATTATCCCAAAATGTCGTTTTGTGACTTATAGCAGATGCTGTGATTTGCATGTCATGTACACAGATGACCTTTGTAAAAGGCTGTAAAAGGCTGAGTAAACTCAGAAAACAGCTTTTGCAAATGCTGCAGATTTTGATATGGCTGCTTTCCCCTTGGAACCAGCGCTCAAGTTCATGCAAGACTGAACCTTACAGTATTGAACAGGAGTTTGATTTTGTGTTTTGTAGCCTGTACTTGGTAGGACTGCTCCAGATGATGCTGTCCTATCCAGTACACTGGGATGCTGGTAGGGAATCTCTGTTTATTGCAACATGACAAGGGAGGTGAAAGTAGAGAATGTACTTGAGTAAGATTTCTTCCATGGCAGTGAGCTCCATGAATTGGCTAGGACCAAAAATGAGTAATATCCAAGATTCTGCCTTCTAGGAGTTAGGATTTCTGTGGTTCTGGTGTTGGTCTGTCACAACTTTCCACCCAATCTGTGGTACTTTTCATGCTGCCCTACCATGTGCATGTCTATATGTGTATCTGTGTTTGTCTCTTTCCCTGTCTCCCTTCTGTTCAGCGGGTGATCAGAGGCCGCAGCCAGAGCCTGGATACCATGGGGATATCCATGAGAAAACAGCAGCCTGCCACCCTGCCCAGCCGCCCAACTACAGCTGGCCTTGCCCTCAGCCAGAGTGTCGCCGAGGGCCCTAAGGCCATTGCTGCGGTAAGGTATTTGGGTGGACTATAAGAAAAAACCTGGCACGCCTTTGTGACCCACCCATACATTTTATTTGTCTTTCCCTATTAATTTGTCCTCTTGTCCTTCTGTGAATCTCTTTTTGTTGTATCATCCCATTTCACAAGTGGTGACCGCATGAGCTGCAGTCTGTTTTGTCTGTGCCTATCTCTGGCCTCAGTTCATCTGTAAACTAGAGCTGAGATTGATTGAAGACTGGGATAAGAAAGCCGAACATGATTCTACGTCAGACATCTATCTCTGCTATCCTGGGTTAGATCCTGTACGTTGCCATACCTTAAAAAATGCATGCAGTCTAGTTTGACCAGAATGGTACTGTATTGTCATATCGCAAGAGCTGAAAACATAAGGACACTAGATCTGATCCATTTCTTCAGTTTCACCAATCAGATTATTTTCTGTAATATGAACAGGTGCACAATGTTTATTCAGGGTGCTGTTTTGCTCTAAATAGAATTTGCATGTTGGGAACAAACAGCAAAATTAATAAAGTTTGGGTTGAGAAAAAGTGACTATTTCTAGTCACTATCAAAGCCTTTCCTATTTGATAGGGATACTAAACATACGTGACTAGCGTAAGCATAATAAATCCCGAAAAGGATCCATATTTCTGATATTGGAAATATGGTTACCTTGGCTGAAGTGCATCCAGCTTATTGTGGTCTCTGCTAGTGATGTCCATACAGGCAAACTACAAAAAAGAAAAAAAATCTCTGAGTAAGCCAAGAAGGTGCCTTTCAGTGTGGAAATTTCTTGGTTATGGTTTACTCAGTTGCATGCATTCTTTATGTCAGCACAACAAAGTCACAGAATAGTAATGACTTGGGTTTGCTGCCTCCTTCTCTCCTTTAACTTCTGGTTTTCTCTAACTTCCTGATTCTGCCTCTCCTCTCATCATATTGGGATACCTCCCTTCCTGAGCCTCTTTCTCTGTATACTGGCTGTTTATTTTGTTCTGCCTTTGTTTCTATATCTCTCTGTCTCTTTCTCATACTAATTTTCTGAGCCCTAGCTTCTCTTCGTCACTGACAGAAAGTACTCTTTCTTGCACCGGTGGAACTGGGCCATGCTACTGTATTGCAGAGTAAAGGAGAGGATCTGGATCCACATCGCAAACTCTCTCTCCCATGCTTCCAGTTCTCCAGTTTTTCCTGTTTTGTTCCCCTCCCTCCTTTCTGTCACACTTTCCTTTTTTCTAGTCTTTTGCCTTGCCTGGTAGGAGCCCATCACGTGCTCGAACCAGCCGCTTCCATGGGCGACGGAGTAGTGCCATTGGCATTGAGAACATACAGGAGGAAAAGAGGTATGAGCCATGAGAAGATGAGACAGAGAGGAAAAAAACAGGAGGATATGAGAAAAGGGAGATAGAAAGGCACGTATGAGGACAGAAAGGGAATTGACAGGAATAAGAGCTGAAATGGAAATGGTTGGAATCGGAAGAAGAGCCTGATTATCAGCTAATGGAGAAATGGACAAATGACAGAAACAGAGTAAAAAAGGACATTTGGAAATGGGAAGAATTAATATTTGGAGAAGAAGGGAGAAGATGGGTGAAGGAACATAGTAAGATTGCTTTTAAATAATGTGCGGTATGATCCAGGACTCTTGGTTCTCCTGTTCTGTATTTGCCACTTTTAGGTAAGAGTCAGATGAAAGGCTGTTACTTGGGAAGGGGGAATTGGGTGATTGTTTGTTTGTTGGTTGTTTTCATGTTAAAAAGTTCAAATAGGCAAAACTTCTGATATCATAAAAAAAGGATTTTAAACAACTAGCAATTAAGTTAGATGGTCTGAGAAATAATTATAAGTAAGGGGTAACATATAGGTTTAAGGAGTGATTTGGCATATTTGATAGAATTTGATAGAATTATAACCATTCAAAAATTGTCTGTTGGTCACAAGAGATTATTTAGTTAACTCAATAAATTTGTCTCGGCCTTAGCTGAGACACCTCTGTAAGATTATATATAGAGAGTCTCAAAAGTCACATGAGTGCTCTGCATCTAATATACAGTTTTCCCAGTTGCAAGAATTCAGGGAACAGCTTAAAGACTCAGTGAAAAAGGGGAAAAGCCATCTCAATGTGGAAACTAGTGATTTTACAACAGAAATAATTACTACATTTTCCCTTCTTTCCAGTTATTCTCTTGGACCTTTCCTTAATGAGGTGCCTGTGACCTAACCTGAATGAAAATATAGAACTTTCTTTAAGAAAAATAAAACCTTCTGAGACAACTTCCCTGTAACAGTCTAAGCCAACACAGTAGCCACAGCTCCTCACTACTTTAGTTTTATACCTTAGGCATCTGTGCCTCTCAACCCATTACTTTGTGTACAACATCCTCACTATCCCCTTAAAAGATCTGTAAAAAGTTTCCTGCAGCAAGGAAAAACCCTGGATTTCTTTTCTTCTGCTCTTTGATAGGAAGGAATTGGTAAGATATTGGGTTTATTTAGCTTTCCTTTTGCTTATTTGTATTCTTAGATACGAGGAACGGTCCGTCAAGCCTTATCTTGTGCTTTGTGAAAGACTTTTTGGATGATTCTTGAAGGTGCAGTTTCACTGGCCACTGGTCTGTTCTAACAGTTCATTGCTACTGAAAAACAGATATACTTTCCCTCTCCCAGTGTCTCTTCCAACTAACCAGTCCTGTCCCATTCCTTGTGATGGCTCATGCTTAAGCGGACCCTTCATGGAACTGATTCAGCCCATTAATCTAACAGAAAAAGTATTAAATTTCTTTCGTTGGATTAATTGTCTGCCAGGTTCTGCTATGAACTAGCTCATGGAGAAGTCTGATGGGTACCAGGACTCACAGAAAGTACACCTAGCAAGAGTGGAGGAGGCTGGAGCATGCTGTTGGTCTGGCACCAATGAGCTCAACATGTCATGTGTGACTTCACCCTGAAGCTGTAGATTAATGATATGCAGGCTTTGATGACAGAGCTGACCCAGTCCACCCCACTTGTTCATGTGTTCATAGAAGTTTCAGGGTTGTTCTAGTTTCAGGATTGTTTTTTGTCAGGATAATTTTCAGTCTCACAGACAAACAGTTCTATTAGCCCAAATGAGGGCATGAGGAACTGTGATCCGAGTGGTATAGGTAGGATCAACTGACCAAGAGAGCGGAGGAGGAACTTTGTGAACTCCATCACTGAAGCCACAAAAAACTCCCAACAAAAGACCTGAGTTTCCAGTCCTTAATTAAACATACCCCACTTTTCAGTTACTAACACAGACAGCTTTCTTCAGAAGTATCTTGGCAAGTACTAGTAGCAATAAAACTATTGTATCCATCCTGGAACAGGGAAATTTGCTGAATCCTTTCTCTTTATGCAAAATATATATAATCTCTCTAATCAATCCTAAAACTTCCTAAGACCAATGAAATGGGGAGGGTAGAAGAAAAAGTTGAAGAATTAAAGAAGAATAGTGAAATTAGAATCATAGATGCCCTGAATTGGAAGGGACCCACAAGGATCATCAAGTCCAACTCCTGTCCCTGCACAGGACAGCCCCAAATTCGCACCATGTCTGAGGGCGATGTCCAAGTGCTTCTTGAATATCGCCAGGCTGGGTGCCGTGACTGCCTCCCTGGGGAGCCTGTTCCAGGGCTCCACCACCCTCTGGGGGAAGAACCTTTCCCTAATACCCAACCTAACCCTCCCCTGGCACATCTTCCTGCCGTTCCCTCGGGTCCTGTTGTTGGTCACCAGAGAGAAGAGATCAGCGCCTGCCCCTCCTCCTTCCCTTTTGAGGAAGCTGCAGACCGCCATGAGCTCTGCCCTCAGCCTCCTCTGCTCTAGGCTGAACAAACCAAGTGACTTTAGCTGCTCGTCGTACGGTTTCTCCTCTAAGCCCTTCACCAACTTTGTGGCCCTCCTCTGGACACTCTCTAGTAGCTTTATATCCTTAGTGTCCTGTGGCGCCCAACACTGCACCCAGCGCTCGAGGTGAGGCCGCCCCAGCGCAGAGCAGAGCGGGACCATCCCCTCCCTTGCCCAGCTGCGATGCAGTGCTTGATGCACCCCAGGGCAAAGCTGGCCCTCTTGGCTGCCAGGGCACACTGTTGGCTCATGTTCAACTTGCCATCGACCAGAACCCCCAGGCCCCTCTCTGTGGGGCTGCTCTCCAGCCTCTTGTTCCCCAGTCTGTCTGTACATCCAGGGTTGCCGTGCCCCAGGTGTAAAATCCGGCACTTGTCCTTGTTCAACTTCATATGGTTGGTGATTGCCCAGCTCTCCAGTCTGTCCAGATTCCTCTGCAGGGCCTCTCTGCCCTTGAGAGTGTCAACAGCTCCTGCCAGTTTTGTGTCATCAGCAAACTTCATTATTATTCTTTCCAGTCCTGCATCCAAGTCATTTACGAAGAGATTAAAGAGTACCTGCTCCAAGATGGATCCCTGTGGAACCCCACTAGTGACTGACTGCTATCCCGTTTAAAAGCCTAAATTAATTTAGGCTTTTATATCAATTCAAAAGGAGCTTAAAGTTGGCCATTTCTGATACATTGCCCTCAACAGGTCACATCTAAGGTGTCTGCCCTTTTCATCGCTACTGTATTTTGCTTCCCTTTCATGTGTATAAGAGAGATCCAGCTTTGTACTGTGGCTTGTAAGGAAGTGTTAGAATAGATAGTGGTTAACTCTGGCCCTGGGCTATAGCTGGTTTCTCTTTTGTCCCAGCAGAGATACTGCAGAGAGGATACAGAAGGTGCTGGACAGTCCAGGAACTTTCTTTGACCTGAAGTCTGATGGATCATCCAGTCCCAGCTCCCCAGAGTTCCCCAGCAGGAAGAGCAAGTGAGTTGAAAATAATTTTAATATTTGAAAGATGCTCACTGTGTCTGGTATTGGCTTAAGTGTGGTCCATGTCTTGCTCTGTTGGAGGCTTTACTGAGATTGTCCACATCAGTCATTGCAGCATCTTACAAGTTAGATGTCTGGCCATGGCACAGTAATTCAGAGCATGTGAGTAAGGAACTCAGCTTTCTTAAACAGCCAGTGAAGAAAGAATAGACCACTTAGAGGTGTTTTTTGGCTATATCTTTACTGTAATGTTAGCTTGCATCCAACAGGATACACAAAGCCCTAGCTGTCCAGTTATGCATGCTTACTGATCTATGTTTCCTCTGTAGTTTGCTCTGGAGTGATTTTGCAGCTTCATGGAGAAGCTTGGACAAGGGTATGTTGGGATGTTGGGTTGTACTCAAGTTCTTCCCCTTTAAGCAGGATTCGTGCTTCTGCTCCCAACCAGCGTGAACCAGTCTTCAGCCCTCCCAAAGTGTTACAGCAGGTCTAACAGCAGGCTCTCGTGCTGCACCTATGTTTCATTGCTAAAGCATGCCATACCACACCCAGTGTTCTCCTGCAAAACACTTCATGCAGTGGTCTGCAAAATAATTCTCCAGTTTCTGGTGGTCAAAACCTGGAAAAATACACTTTCCTAGTAGTGCAGCTTTGCTGTTGCTAAGCTGTATTCTGCTGGGATGTGATCCTATCTAGGATACTTCAGGACTTCACAGAAACCACACATTTACATTTCCAAGACTCCAGAGCGGCCTGTCTCTAAATCCGGGACTGCAGCTGACTTTCTGGAACAGCTTGCCACACCTGATTTTTTTCATGAGAACTTGGATAAGACCTGTGGCAAAAAGGGCACTGAGTACTTTGTAGTAGGGCATGTCCCTTTCTCAGAACTGGGGCTATCTTCAGTAGTTCAGCTATCTAGTTGTATGCTTTAGGGCTGCCCAGAATTGTGTCACAGCTAAGGTGCAGCAGAGTTCTGGTAAATATGTTTTTGTGATACTGTCACCGAAATTGGCAATAAAACTCCTTAACCCCAATGTAGTATTAAGAAGCAGGCATTCCTTATTACGGTGCCGGATGCACGGGGGATAATTCCTCCTAGCGTGCATGCAGCAAGTTGCGACAGACATAGCTTATAGTGCTTAGTTATATAAATCTGCATTAGATTTCCCGGAATAGTTATACATAGTCATTCACAGTGTGTTGGTTTCGACTGGTGCTCTGACTCTTATCTAGGTGCAGATGTCCTTAGTTCCCTTTATCTTGGTCTCAGCTGGCGTCTGCTGCTAGGTTGTTTGCACCCCTCCAGGATGTGCTGATCACACTTGAGAAGATTATGTCCTTGAGTGCATTCTCTCCTGAGGCCCCTTACAACAATACTAGCTTTTGGCTTGGGTGTGTGTCCAAAATTTTGGTGGGGAGGAGGATGGGAGCACAGCTAAGAGATACAGACCACTTAAGATGCTAGCTCTGGCAGGCAAGGACAAGAGAGAATGCAGGACATGGAACTGCTGATTGGTCAGCAACCCCTATCTTCCAGTATTACCACGTTATTCCACCTCCCCTTCCTCATCCTGGAAACTTGTTAGTGAACTAGAAGTCCCTAGCTAGGCACATGTGAGGGACTCTTGCTCTGATTAGGTAGCTGAAGTAAGCTTGCATAATGAGCAAGAATTCTGCCTAGTAAGAAAACGTCTCGTAGCTCAGCTAGTCCTGGTTACCCTACTGTAGAATGTGTGCATGTCCTGGAAATAAATGATGAAGCTTTCTTGACATCTGTTCCTGACTTCCACATTTGATTGCGAGCTTCCCCCACTTCCCAACCCCCATCCTCCATCACCTGAGGAGGTGAGCCAGCTGCAATGGCTGTTTCAAATTGATATCCCATGCTTTCAGAGAGCAAACATAGCATGGGATTTCACTAACAATACTTGCATGAATATTGTTTATGCACATGAGGTATGACCTGTATGATTTGGCAATCTGTTTACTTCTGTCCCCAGAATGCTCTCTATGTATCTTTTTCCAGTCATGGACTCAAAACCATTTGTAAGATAACCAGAAAAAGTCTTTTCACAGCTGTGGTGGTTTAGCCCATTCCTGGACAGTTTGTTTATGAGGTGGGATGTAGCATGGAGTTTTGCACAATTGGTGATTAGCCAGAGTTAGATTTCAGAGTTGTGATTTCAGAATTAGAGGCCAGCCCATGTGCAGTCATCCCTTCTGCATCACATATGGGACAGGGAATCAAGGATACATAATTCTACCATGTAAAGCACACCATTTTCACCAAGACAGTATTAACACAGAATTGCAGGAACAGGCTAGGAATGCAATTCTAACAGTCTGTCTCAGAGACAGTTCTACTGAAGTTCTACTGAAATAGTCTATTTATTGTTCATTAATTGTGGAACCACAAATCAGGATCATGATATAGGCATATTTCTAATGCAAAAAGAATTCCAGCTGGTTCTAGAGTAGTTTACTCAGCCCATATTAAAAATGTTATCCCTGGTAGTATGTCATCAATCCACTCCTGGTTCTCGCCAGGGAGTAGCATCACAGGAAATTTCTCTATCGCAAAAATGTCCAGAATGTTGCTGCTGGTCTTTCATCATTTCAGATTTCAGACTTGAATGATCAAACTCTTTATCTACATTCTACTAAAACCAACCTGGAAAAGGGAACACATAAATAATAGATTAATTCTCTTACAGTAAAGACAAACCAGCACTTACTTTCTGCCCTCACATGCCAATTTCCAACACACCCTTCTACAGTGATCAGCCTGCAGTCTGTGAAACCGCATTGTTCACTTGGGCTAACAAGTGTCTTCTCACCCACATGCAGGGACAATTGTCCTTAGTTTTTCTGCTCCACTGTCCATGTAGCCTTCCAAATAATACTTCTTCCCAAGGGACAGACTCAAAGGAAGGAACCCAGCCTAACGAGGTAGTGAAACTCCTCAGGATCAGATGGCTTTCTGGGTTGCATCTGAAAAATCAAGCACTGTACTATGTATGTCCAAATCCTAGGAAAAGTACATGGGTTTTTTGTGTGTGTGTTTTCCCTCCTCAGACACATCTGAGTGGGGACATCAAGCCAATCAGGAGTGGACCGGATGCTACTCAGTCATTGGTTACCTCACTGAAGATACTGGCAAGACTTTTGGGGTGAAATGAGAGTCCTGGCTAAGAGGAGCATGAACTTACTTAGAGGACCTCAAGGACTGTGGAGAGACCGAGTGGCACCAAGTAACGCTCCACTGGCAGTTCCTGGAGCAGGAATCCTGGGAAAGGGAGATGGACAGATAGCTCCTATTGGAGCATTTTGGCTCTATGCCCTTCCCATTGCCCAGTCAGCAGCCACTGGACCAGCCTCTACTAATGATGGGGGGAAGGAGGCTACCTTGAGTGCCTGCCCTTCTCTTCCCCTTCCCTCAGATGAGAGAGAAGAGAACAGCTTGCCCTGCAGAAGGCAAGAGTAGAAGAACATGTTTCCATCTCTGTCTCTAGTGCCTTTGGATGACATAGGTCAGGAAGTGCAGTGCAGAGAATGAGGATGGAGCAACCTGCTGAGGAAGGATGCTGAGAAGGAGATACTTTGTGGAAATCTAGGTCCCAGCTCAGTTAAATTAATGTTATTGAATTGCTCTGTCAAGGGAGAAGCATGTTGGCCTTCATTTTCTCCAAAATATATTTCCTAATCTCCTGAGGAATTATCTTTGGCCTGTATTGGCCCTATCATTACTGTTCTCCCTGTTGCATGCTGGCATGTGATATGCCTGGGACTTTAGGTTTCATTACTGCTTGTAGGTCAAGACTGGCCACATTTTGCAGTGTTTCTGAAGGAATAAATATATTTAGTATGTTAAAGGTGTCTTATCTTTCTTGGCTGTCTTAGCTTTTTTGGGTTTCTTAACATTTGCAAGCACTTCACCTCTCATTGGCAGGTCTCTTGTGCAGGCAGTGAGTATTTCACCATAAATGTTATGCTTACATGCACAGTGCACCCTCTACTATGCAAGCATATCAGCCTCATGGACTGCTCTTTCTCCTAAATGACTGCAAGCAGTGGATCTCAAATTCTGAGCTGGGAGAAGCTGACCTTAAGGGTCTTTCTTGACAGATATGAAACATGCACCAGGCTACCTCAATGTCCATGACATATGAGAGAGTGGTGGTCAAGTGATCCAATACACTTTACTTTGAATGATCCCTGTGGGAGCTAAAAGTCTTGTGGGATGAACCTACAGGAGCCAGTCTACTGGCAACTTGGCACATGCAAAATCACCAGGATGGGCATCCTGACCTAGGTATGTTCCTATTTGTAAGCAGGAAGAGGGTTCTGACCTGTCTGTGTAAGATCTTGACATTTGATCCTAATAGTTTGTCACTGAGACATCCTAAACCAATGCATATCTTGGTAATTTGTTTCCACCTCCCCATTGCTTCCTTAAATTTTCTTTGTTAACCATTCTATAATACTGGTTAATGTTTATATGGTTTCCTGACTCCTCCTGTTACAACTGTCTAGAAACACACCAGTAACAGTTTATAAGCTCTATGACATGAAAAAGTATGCTTTTATAGTCCCCTTGTACTACCTGGCATTTCACATAAAACCAAACATGGTAGGCTGAGAGTGGCTGTGGGAATGGGTGGCCTAGGCTGGATAGTGACTTCCCTTAGTTTAATACCTTGTCATGTTGTATTTAGGATCCTAAAATCTCTGATCTCCAAAATGAAGGCATCTGCTGATTTTAATGAATGTCTAGAGGTAAACAGTGCTTAAATGCAGGTGGTTTGACTCAGTCTGCTTTAAGACACTTAGGTCTGTGACTTAAAAATTCAGTTAGTCTTATCCTTTCATACAGTTATGCAGAACGGAAACAAGAAGTGGTGTTTCTACTAAATGAAGTAGCAACTAGAAATTAAGGAATGCAAGCCAGTTGACCTAAATTCTGTTCCTATGTGGAAAAACTACCTGTGGATGAATAATTTCTTCTTACTGTTTCTGACTGCTATATAATAAAGCTATGCTACAAAAAGTCCAAGCCTATGTGTAACAATAAGCATGATGATGTTGAATGCTTGCATTTCACAGAGTGCTCAGGAGTCAGACTTCAGGATACTGTGTGATGCAGCCAGTCTCACGTTCTTCATCCAGTATAAGCAGTTGTTGTAGTGGTTTGAGGGAAAATGAAACATCCAAAGAAGAGGAGAATGACAGGGTGGGTGTATGATCTCTAACAAACAGGATACCTTCCTGATTTTGCAAAGTGCATTATTAAAACACTTCTTCTTTGCCCTCCCCAGGAGCTGATGTGCTCTCTTGAGGGCCCTCCAAAACAGGATTCAATGGGTCAGAGTATGTGGCTGGATGACAGTGACTGCACACCCAGTACTTCCAGCTCACCAGGTAAAAAAGAAAGAAAGAAAACCAGAAAAAAAATCATCTGCTTATGCTTCTAGAAGTGTATGTCAGGTTGACCCACATTTGTTTGGCAAAATCTTTTGTATAACTATACTCAAGATTTGAGAAGCATAGGTAGATGATAGGCTTAGAGAAATACAGAAAGAAGCTAGCATGCAAACTGTACTGGGGAGAAAATGGGAATGGGGAGTGTATTTCAGTAGCATGACTAAATAGTACACACTGCAGAAGTAGTTACACTGATTGCAAAGAATGAATGTATTTATGTGTTTCTGGGGAGAGGATGTATCATAATGGTTGCTTTTCTGAATGCAGTGCCCGTTTATAAACTAGATAGTTTGGATACGGGTATTATAGAAACAGTGCTTCCTGAACCGAGTATGCTCCTGAGGAGGTGGGTAATCAGGTAGCTAACCTGCACTGAACTTTTTGACTGCCAAGGCTAGGCTCTTAGTGTAGTACTTGATTAAAGTTGAAGTAGTTGATTAAAGTCAGCTTGGATCTATTCACAGTGCAAAGATTATTATAGTCACTACAAGTTTTTTTAAGTCCCATAGCAGGCAGAACTGTTGCAATATCTGTTGTTGAGGTGTATCAGCTGCCCTGATCTCAGATCCTGTTTGCAGTTGTGTTTCACTTTGTTAAAACGAACCGTTTTGCACTGAAGTGTTCCTTGTTGAGCATCAGCCTAAAGCTAAAATTATGAATAATTTAAATAAATTTCAGTCTGTTTTTGAGAATGAGGCTGAAGGGACTGTATAAGATTTTGGGGAAATGATTGAAAAGACTAAGCTTTTGAGATTGGGAAGTAATTAGGAACTGTGGAAGGCAAAACTCAACATTTGTTGCTAAAAGATACTAAAATAGGAGCAGGTTGAGATGGTAAGAGATACTAGGGATTATGTGGATGGCAAGAAAGAGAGTTGGAAGGAACAGTGAAATCCTTACAGGAACTGTGTGAAAAGGGATTGTTGAAAAAGATTACAAAGGTCAGAAAGTGGAGCCAATTTACTTTGAAGAGATAGTCTCTCAATCTCTGCAGTGGCCCATCAAGAGTGGCTATCGGATCCCTGCTTAAAATTTTCTGTATCTTAGCAACAGCAATGAAGATGTGATACTGTGAGACGTTCTGCAGATCTCTGTTCTGTGAGATGTTCTGTAAGATTTCTCCACTTCTGCAGAACAATTCACAGCATGAGTGCTTGTATACTTAGAGGCACGAGAGAACCCAAGGGTCTGGTATTGAAACTCTGGAAGAACAGAAAAAAACAACTGGAGTTATTGATTGTGAAGAGGAAGAGAGCCATGCCGTATGCTATAATTAGGAAGTGGGTTGCTATATACCAAGCCTACCTGTCCTGAAGGAGAGACATAAAGGTGTTAAATGTGGTGATATGAAAAAGCAGCATGTCAGGAACCTTCACACCAGAAGATAGCTAATGACTCTATTAAGAGTCATTATTAACTCTATTAAGCTAATGACTCTATTAAGAGTCAGAAGTTGGGAATAAGCTTCTGTAGGTCCTTGTGTTGAAGGCTGGGAAGAAAGAGTGCAGTGTCATCACCTCAGAGTAAGAGTGATAGATAGTATAAGGCCAGGAGGTCCAACACCATGAAATTGTCTCTTTTTGAAGGAATCTGGAAATGACATCATAAACACAACAGCTGCTTTGTGCCTGGTGGTGTGAGGGTTTTCACTGTATCACCATAGCATTGTCCAGGCTACCATTTCACAGAATCACAGGCTGGAAG
>VZTV01067435.1:0-13635 GCA_013400875.1 Anhinga rufa
TTTTTGTTTTCTTTTTTTTTTGTAATTAAAAATACCCTTAAAATAATTTTCCAAACTTTTTTGCTTGAGGTACCTAAGTGTTCCATATTAGGCAAGATTTTTTTTACATTACAAAGTAAAAGTGACACCTGAGACTTCTCATATAACTGGCAATATGAGGCCTATATATTTTTTTAATATTATCCTTAAATATTAGCTCTACACAGGAGGACTACCACTGCTAATAGCAGAATTGAGAGCTTTACGGAACAGTCTTATCTTTATTTTTCAGCTGAACAAAATACTGAATGCTCAAGAACTTCAGAGTGAGAAGAAAGGAAACAAAATCCATGATGAACATCTTTTCATTGTGACGCATCAAGGTAAGCGGTTGGGAGGAGTTCAGTGGTGGCTGACTGGCATTTTTGCCACAGGGAGTTATTCAGTGCTGAAACATGCAATACACAATTTGTTTTCATTTTAGACACAATCAGTACAATTGCTCTGTCTTTTGTCTGTATTTATGTTTGTATGTATCCCTACATCATTTGTAAGGCTGTAATCAACTCTATGCTTATGAAGCCATCAGTATAACCTTTGGATTTGGTAACCCAAGACTTGGATGGTTCTGTTTCTAGAGAAATTAAGGTGGTAATATTAATTTCCTGTCTGAGTAATAGGCTGCTATGCAGTTTATTGTACGCAGATTTTGTGTGTTGGCTTGTGCCTTCTCTGAAACTTCAATTTTAACCATCTGGGGCTGTCTAGAAGCCAGCATACTGGTTAAGCACTCCGTAACTGCTAATATCCACATGTTTTGCAGGCACTGGCCTGATGATATTTTCCTGTTACTGACAGGAAATATGTAGATGACCTAAAGGTTGTAAGCAGCTCTGGGGTTACCTTTTATTGGAGTATCAGATCTAGATTTTCTCTTTCCCCCTTTTGTAATGAACATTCTGTACATCAAATATCTGATGTGTAAAACATGCTTTAAAAAAATCTGCAACATTCTCAACACTAGATTATTTCATGTAACAGTTTAGGTAAAGGACAGTGTACTGTACACTGTAACAGGTAATTCATTTGAATAATCAGCATCTTTCTACACACCACAGCGTAAACATAGGCTACTCATTTCAAATCAAAATATAAGAGTTTTATGTCTTCAATGCTATGAAGAAAAAACAAAGTAATGTTGAAGTTAATGCTAACAGTGCCTTCCTGTTGTAGCTTATGAGCTTTGGTTTAAGCAGATTCTGTGGGAAATGGACTCTGTACGGGTGATCTTTCAAAATGGCCATGTAAGTAAAAGCAAATATTAATTTTGGGAAAATGGAGCTCTCTCTTTCTCTTGCCTCCTGCCGTCCAATCTGATATATTTAGGTTTACTAAAGCAACACGCACTCTTTTTTAAAAACAGCATAAAAAAAAAACCAAACCAGTGAAATTTGGCTGAGTGGCTCTCATATACTGATAGTACAGACATTTGATCAGCAAACTCTTATTTCCCCCTGAAGTCTGCCTTTTGTGTAGATCACTCTCCAAGACCAATTTAATTGGCCAAAATGCTCTCATACTACTACTAGTACTGGATAACTGCAGAAACTTAACTTGGGGATATTCTACTGCAGAAAAAGCATGCCCAGAGGCAAAACTGAAAACCAGAGGGCTCACAGGTATTTTTGTGTTGAAAAGTCACTTCTGCCTTTGTTCAATCTTTTGATGTCTACATACTATATCCTTCCACCCAATATCTGCTATACAAAAGGAAAAGTCTTTTCCTTAGTTGTGTATTATTAAATCCACCAGAAAAGCAATAATCAAAATCACAGTGTACAATTGTTTGAGAATTGCTGAAAATTACAAATGTAACAGGAATAGTTTGAACATCTCTAAACATTTGTCCAAGGCTAAACACACCTCATAATAATAGATAACAAAGGAAAACTCCTGACCTGATGTCACACCTACAGGAAAAGGCTGACGGCATGTAATTTGAGAAGGACCTTGAATAATGAGCATGTGTATACAAAGAAAATTTGAAACTAGACCAGACTGAAAGACAGAACCTTTTTATCATAATGTCCAATGAAAATGTTCTCTGTTGTCCTCCACATTCATAATTTTGTTGGCTTTTTAGTTGAACATTATATCAAATTATAACTGATCAAAATCAGTTCTTAAGCAGAATAATTTTTCATTATTTAATTTTGTGAAAAATGAAACTTCACTTGTAATCAGAATTTGAAATGTCAATGTTAAGGTTAGGTAGACAGCCAGGTGATTAAGGAAATGGTTATCATCTTTCATTTCTGTAGTTTGATATTTCCTGATTGCATGCCCAGGTCTTAGAGAGAAGTTCAATCCCATTGAAACTAATAGGAATTCTAGCAGACTCCTCTGCAGGCCAAGCGTTCAACTTAGCCAGAAGGGAGCTCCTGTGTTTTCCATATAATATTTTCTATTTCCCAGCAGCTGCAGTCTTCTGTTTTCCTCTGCTTGCTAATGCACATCTCTTCTGATGAACATCTTTTTAGACGTGCTCTCCTGATGTACCTCTTGGATTATTCTGCTTCTCAGCTTTCCACACCTGCCTTATGACTTGTTCCTTCACAATAATAGAAATTATTATAGAAGTGATTATAATAGAAAGCATAATATAATTATCATACTATATCATATATCATTAAAATCGTATTGTAATCATTGGAAATTATAATGATACAAGTTATTCTGGTCTAGAATTTAATTTCTCATGGTGACTTCTGTTTCAGTCAAAAATGTAGAAAAGAAAAAAAAATCTTATAAATTTGGCCTAGTTGTAATGTATCATCAGTCAGAGAAAACCAGATTTCAATCTTTGAAAATTATAGTTTCAGCTTTCAGTTAAAAACAGGGCTCTCTATTCAATACGAGATTCTGCTGCTATGGATTTCACGTGGAAAGGACTTGGGAACTATAGAGATGTACAACAGTGAAAAGACCTGAAATAAATAGGTAGGATATAAAGAGAACACCATTCTGTCTGGTTATGATCTTTATTTTTTCTAAAGGTAAGAGATGAGAGGAACATGCTGAAGGTTATTACTCGAATGAACAGAATTTCAATGATTCTGAAATTACTTGTGGAACAGTTCTCAGTTTTGGAAACTATGACTGCATTGGATTTCTTTGATTTCAGGTAAATACTTACTATTCCTCCATGGTAATCCATGAGCTGGTAATCCCCATTCTTAGAACTGATTGTGAATTTTGCATATGCCCTGGCAGCTTGTAGTACATGCATCATTCAGCAGAGTGATATCAAACCTTAGAGAGGCAGCCGTGATGTTAGAGTGCGAGTGTCAGCTATGAAGTTCAGCGTGAGCACGCTCTGCAAAGAAGTACAAGTTAATTGTTGACATTTATGTGTGGTGCTGCTGAATGGTTTCAGAGTAAAAAGTTAAAACGATAGAAACAATAGAAATAGCTCACGGTTCTGCTAACAATTTACTTGAAACTTACCACTGTGCAGCTGCAGCTGTATTCCATGGCAAATCATAGAAGTGCTTGGGTGAGAGAAATGCACTCTCTGTAGATTATCAAATAGATACTTCAGCTGTCTTGGTTTGCATAGTGTTTCCTTGCTTCATGTGTTCAGTGGGTGTGCAGGGCTGGAGGCTTTGAGTAGCTGAAGGGAGCATTGCTGCCTCTTCTTTCTCCCCAATAACTTCTCTCCGGTCACTGCCCTACGTATTGCTGGGCCCATGGTTGGTAGCTCCTCTGCCTTCTGCCCAGGCTTTCTTTGGGATCCCTTGGCTTGCTTCTCCCATGGCATTTCTATCTCTTCCCTCACTTCAGCTAGGTCTTTCCACTACACATGTGCAACAGCCTCATGCACTGTCTGCCTTCCTGTTCTTGTTCTGCTTGCGTTACTGACCCATCTGACTCGTGACCTCAGTGTCGCCCAGCATCCCATCCACTTCTGCATTGTTTTAGTACCCTCCCCTTTCTGTCTTTTAATGTTCCCTAACTAAAAAGCACATGAAACTACAATTTTGCTTCTCTTGAAAGTTTGAAACCTCTGTATCATCTAGCATTACACTAAAGCAGGGGAAATCCATGGGCTAATCATCTGGTTTGATTCATTCTTGCTTCTGCTTTTCAACAACATACTATCATTCAATATTCAATAAACATACTGTCATTCAATTAATACTGTAAATCAGTAAGATTCAATGACCTCATTCAATGAGGTCAGATCAATGACCTGTTTCTCCAAATCTTATATTTGCAGTTCACAGTGTATTACAATTATCTAGCAATGTGGGATTTCAGATTACTTTTATTAATTGTTTTTTTTTTCAGCATGGTCACTCAATTTAATTCGGAAAGAATCCCATTAATGAATCCCTTAAACGAAAGCTACTAAATGTTTTTCTGAACATTATTCTGTGGTATACATAACAACTATTCTGTATAGCAAGCCTATTTAAAACGCATTCATTGGCACTTTAATTTCATTGGAAATTTTTGTAATAGTTATTGGGGTAAAGCTGCTTATTTTGTCTGGAAAGGAAATGATATTCACTAGCATTTCCTCCTGTACATCACACACGCAAAGCTGCCAGTTTAAAACACAGTTCAAACAAGTGTGTGTATATATCTGTGCATGCACAAACAAAATATAGCTAGAAAATTAGAATATGTTATACATACATTGTAGTATAGCTTGGCTTTTTTTCTTTTCTTAATTGCAGTCATATAAAAAAAGCTCAGATATTTATTTGATATTCTTTGAATGTGAAATATGTATTTTTTGTTTTGTTGAGAACCAGAGAACCCCATCGTTGTAAAATAATATCCTGTATTTTTGTATCTTCTTTTCTTCTGTTCCCAAAGATACTACCTAAGCCCGGCCTCAGGTTTTCAGAGCCTGCAGTTCCGCTTGCTAGAGAACAAGATTGGTGTTCCCCAAAGTCTGAGAGTCCCCTATAACAGAAGGCATTACCGTGACAACTTTAAGGGACAGGATTATGAACTGCTGCTTAAATCAGAGCAAGAACCAACGCTGCTGCAACTTGTGGAGGTAACAATGTCTGCCTAAGACCTTGCTTCATTCTCCCCCATTTCCCATGAATGTCCTTCATTGGTGTCAGTAACAAATTCTTCTTCCTTGAGAGAAGCAAGCATGCTGGCAATTTCCCAGTCAGTGGTGCTTTGGATTCTTACCAAATTTTGCATGAAAGAGAGTTAGTCATTAGTAAACCAATTGATTTTTCACAGCATTTCCTCTTGTCTGAAAAGTCTGACTGTTAAACTAGTAAATTACATCGTGGAGGTATGAGCTGAGAATATAATATACTATTTCATTCATTCACGTTGTTTTTCATGACAATAAATCCTTCTTGGAAGAAAACTTTAAAAGTATTTTCACTGTTAGTGATGGCTGTTAGAGAGGTTAAAGAAAAGGAAAAATGACAACCCAAAATGGAAAGGAGAAAAGATGTTTAACAAATGTTTCATTATCATTTACCTTGATTTAATGACTTTATCTCAAAGTTATGAGTGACTCACAGTAATTTCACAGAATCACAGAACAGTAGGGGTTGGAAGGGTCCTTAAAAGATCATCTTGTCCAACCACCCTGCGTGAGCAGGCACACCTAGAGCAGGGGGCACAGGACCGCGTCCAGGCGGGGTTTGAATGTCTCCAGGGAAGGAGACTCCACAGCCTCTCTGGGCAGCCTGTGCCACTGCTCTGGCACCCGCACAGGGAAGTTTTTCCTCATATTCAGTTGGAACCTCCTGTGTTCCAACTTGTGCCCGTTGCCCCTTGTCCTGCCATCGGGCACCACTGAAAAGAGTCCAGTCCCATCCTCTTGACACCCACCCTTCAGATACTTATAATTTCTCTAACTCCCTTGTCATTTTCATAACCAAAATTAACATAACTTTCTAAAGAATAATGCAGTATAAACCTCAGTAAAATTACTAGCTCTATCCATTTGTCTAATGACACCTCATACAGAATATATAAGAAATTTCTTGAGGTTTTCTTCATTCGTTAAGACTTCATGCTCTTGTATCTTTCAGATGAGGAGCTAAATTAAGTGATCTCTAAGGGGAGTTTGACCATAAAGATTCTCAATTTTTTCCTCCTCCTAATATCATTTCCATTGTTAAAAGGAAAAAAAGAGAAAGCTCTGCTAACTGCCAAGTAAATTTGTGTCTTATATTATCACATATTTTGGTGTAAGCTAGTGACAGACTGCTTGATCAGCCTTCAGCCTGTCTGACATGATAAAAATTGATTGTACAAGTAGATGGTTCTGTATCTTCCTTCTGAGATTTATCTTTACAATTATCCTATATATGTGGAATCGGATTGTTTTCCTGTATCTACAAGGGCATTGATTTTAAAGATACTTTTAGAATGAGACAGCTTTTGTCTTCCAACACTGGTCATTTAACCTGGGACCTGTGGGTGTGTTTGCACAGCGTTATTATGCAGGTATAAATCTTCTACGTGGACATGCTTACTCCAGCAATAAGCACCTCTACGGGATATTAAACCATAACAACTGTAGCAGTGTAATTTATGTTGCTATAATTTGTAATTCTAGGGTAATGTTCTTGCATTATTAATGTTTGAACATTATTGTTGTTGTTGTTATTATTATTATTATTATTGTTATCATTCAAGGCATGGCTGGAAAGAACTCCAGGACTTGATGCAGAAGGATTTGATTTCTGGGGACAATTTGAAGTGAATGTTTTAAAAGGTCTAGAAGAGGAATTTGCCTTGGTGCAGGTATATAACATACTCTTGATCTAGCTATAAGCAACAACAGCTGGCAAAATGACATCCTGACATAAATCTTTTTGGCTCAGTCACAGTTTCTCGCTCACTTCACTTAATCTTCAGTAGCTTCGGTCTGAAAGAAGCAGAAAAAATTGCAAACTTTTCCAGGAAATCTGAATAAGACATCTAAGATGGTTTAAAACATGTGATACATGGATGATTTTGATTGTAAAAGGAAAGGGATAGTACCGGTGGAAGGGTTGAAATTGATTTTACTGAAACTACAACTTCACCTTTAGTTAACAATTGCATCTACAGTTCAGAGTAAATCTCCACAGTTTGGGCCCATGAGCTGAGTATGGAGTGTCACTATAAACAGCCCATTTCTATTTAACAGCATGTCACAGTTTGCTGTTGTGTGATCATCTGAATTACACTGGCAAATAAGCACAAGAAAATCCCTGAATATTGTAATACCTGTAGCATCAAGTACATTTTTTAATGGAAAAAACACCATAACATAAGAATTAATCAATTTCCTGAGAATAGCTTTTCACAACTTTCTAACTTGTCTAAACTTTTTTAATTTACAATTTTCTTACCCATAGCTGTGCAAGGATGCCTTCCTTTTGCCTTGAAAAAAATAGTAAAATAATCAGACTTCAAAGAAATTAAGATTAAGTGTTTTTAAGGCCTCTAGACCTGAAGAATACTGATGAGCTGCCAGTTTGTTTGAACACTCATTCATCTGAATTATGTTGACAGCTATTTAATTGTATATTTTGTGGTAATTGTGTTTTTTTAAAGGACAGTGACTCAGTGACTCATCTACCTTATTTGAAAATACAGTTCTTACATTCAAGATGTAAACTTACAGGGCATTTATGATGAAATTAGAAGTTATATCATGGGTCATTTAAGGGCTTAATTTTCCCTGTTGAATTCTAAAACCTGTTTTTGTTTTAAATATCAAAGGCCAAACCAGAATCAGAAGAAAAAGATGATTTAGTATCTGAATTCCAGAAACAGAAAGAGGTATTACTTTCGTTATTTGATGAAAAACGCCATGAACACCTGCTTAGTAAAGGTAGATTGTATTAATATATGTCAATATGCACTTTTTATTTTTTATACATGATACGTATAATCACGTAGTAGCATTAAATTTGCAGGAGAATCAGTAACAAACTAAGGACACTTGTATTTTGCAGGAGAAAGAAGACTGTCTTATAAAGCACTGAAGGGTGCCTTAATGATCTACTTCTACAGGTAATGTTAGATGATATATCTTTAATGCTTACTGGCAGGAGGAGAGGTGAAGGTTAAGGACAGCAGCACAAGTTTGTTTAGGTTGGAACAGGCCTTGGAAAGTCATCTAGTCCAACCCTCCATGAAAACTCAGATTAGATCCAACTTGAAGGTCAGATTGGGCTGCTCATGGCTGTGTCCAGTTGAGTTTTGAGTATCTTCAAGGACAGAGATTACACAGCCTCTCCGGGCAGCTGGCTTGTGTCTGACCAGATGCTGCTCCTCACATTAAAACTAGCAAATGCCTTGTTCAAACTGCTCTACAAAGTGTCCTAGAAAGGTTTAGTGTATTTTTCCAAGTATTAGGGAAAAGGCACAGATCGAGATTCACGTGGCAGAAGTATTTGTTAGAATATCTACTGACATTTCAATACCAATTTAAGAGAAATACACTTTGTCACTGTTACGCATTGGTGAAGTGATACTTTAAAAAATACAGCATGTCATATGAGGTCTCACTGTCTTCTCTTTCATTTTCCAAGGGAGGAGCCTCGTTTTCAGGTTCCCTTTCAGCTTCTTACCTCCCTTATGGATATCGATGTGCTCATGACCAAATGGAGATGTGAGTTTCACTTTTTGACTGTGACACTCCCTCTTTTAGATGCCAGCAAACTGTTCTGTTTCACCCTCTTTTAGACAAATTATACCCAGAGTTTTAGAGCTTCCGAGTTCATCCTTTAGGAATGACTTTTTTTTGTTTGTACTTCGGCTAAGAGGAAAGATGAACAGCTTCTTCTGTGGTCATTAGATACATAGGTATAGCTATCACTTCTGTGACATGCTAGGTGAATAATTAGGTGAATAATTTCATTATTTATTTATTCAGACTATAATAATTCTAATGGTTATTTATTTATTTATTATTCATTTAGTTAGGTGAACAATTTTATTTAAGGGACAGGTATATATTTTCCAATGTCTGCCAGCTCTTCAAATGCAAACATTCCCTCTGCTCCTTCCCTATCCAGACATCCCTAAATGAATGTATTAATTCTGTATTAACAGAGCATAATAATGTATAATTAGTGTACTCATTCTGTATTAACAATAATTTTATATTAGTTGACTGAAGAGTGGCATAATTAACTTCTGCATTGCTGAGGACCTCGTAGTTCTATACCTCTGTAAAGATCTCCGTTATGATTTTTTAATATTTCGCTGATGCACCTTGATGTGACCCTTTGGTTATATCTTAACACCGCACATATGCCATGTCCTTCTTTTGTATTACTTAGATAACCACGTCTGCATGGTGCACAGAATGATTGGCAGCAAGGCTGGCACCGGAGGCTCATCAGGCTACCAGTACTTGCGCTCCACAGTGAGGTAACAGTAACGTGTTTCCCCCATTCCCTGCAACAATGCAGTTCGTAGACACCGTCCTGCCGGGAGGCAGATTTCAGTCAGGCGGCTCGCTGAAGGCCAGGGGGCTGTCGTTTCGCTTTTGTGACTAGAGTTTCCTCCTGGCTGTTGAACGTTTAGTTATCAGGTTGACATATATAAATTCCAAGTCTTTTGGGGCAAAAAGAACTCCTTTTGATCTCTCATGCAAAGTACCATTTATAATGCTCAGTCAAGGGATCTAGGCGTTACTGTAACAGCAATAATGTTAATCCTGCATTGTTTAGTTTGTGTGCAAGCTAGCCCAAGTTAATGAGGTGTTGCAGGCTGGAAGCGAGTCCTGCCTACGGTGCTACTGGTGATGGTTTCTTTCCTCCTTAGCATGACCTCTAATCATATAACCTAAGGTACCTCCACTTGGGATTGAATATGTTCTTAAAGGCGATAGTAATTAATACTCTCAAACTGTGCAAGTAACAATCAGAAACACGTTTCCTTCTGCTGGATGAAGCAGGAAAGGAATTTAAAAGGGATGGGCAGGGCCTGAACACAGAACTCCCTGACTGGGTAGGACTTTTTTTTTACACCAAATTTGAGGAGTCAGCTAGTTAGACAAATCAAGCTTTTTAGCTGCTACTATGTCCTGACAGCCCTGAACCATAGTACGTCAAGGCTCAAGGATATTTAAAATGCCTTCTTCCAAGAGGACCTTCCTTCAGGTTTGTTTTCAAAGAGAAACTGCACGTAGCTGGCAGCTGCCACGTACAGCTGTGGGCAGCGATTCCCATCACAGGCATTGCAACGGAGGGTGGATCAGAAAGCAGACGGTTAGACTGAATTCGAATATTAAAGGTTCACTGCCTTCAGCATGCTGCCCCACTCTTCCTTAATTTCAGGTTAACATTCTTCCTGGAGAAATTCTAATTCATATTTACCATGAAAGTGGAGGTCTGGATATAGCCTACATATCCTGCCTTTTCAGAGGAAGATTTGACTAAGCAACCATAGTTCCTTTTTAAATCTCATCAGCTATGCCCTAGAAACAGTGAGGATTGGATTCTTACTCTGAAATATTCAGGAGGAGGAGTAGTGCAGAAATCTTATTAAATAAATAAAAGAGATGGAGTGATTCCCAAGGAGTTTGAAATCATGGCCTTCTATGCCAATATAGCAGCATTAATTGTTCCCGATTGTCTTTTTCAGCGACAGATACAAGGTGTTTGTGGATTTGTTCAATCTTTCAACGTTTCTAGTGCCAAGACACTGGATACCAAAGATGAACCCAACCGTTCATAAATTCCTTTATACGGCAGAATACTGCGACAGCTCCTATTTTAGCAGCGACGACTCCGACTAGCCTGCCTTTCTAGACTGGCTGCTGTGAAGAACGTCAGGACTTTCACCTCGACTGGTGCTATCCCTCAGATATAACAGCTGTTCTCACACAGTGTGGGTGTGTAAATAAGTATTTATGTATGACAGCTATGTGAATAGTGTGATCAATTTATGGAAGAAATTTAATTGTTTGTAAAAAACCCAATCTGTATCAATGTAGCCTATATTAAGACTAAACCGATACCCCAATTCAAATCAATGAGCAATTTAACTCTTAGTTGGCTTCTTAAAAACTACACCAAGAGAGAGGGAGCAAATTATACAGAATTATCATGATTATGCCTTATTTGTACATATTTTTGTATTTGTTTGTTTGGCTAACGGCTGCTAGAAATATACTTTTTCTAGGTGAGGACGTAATTAGTCTCATCACCTTCAGAAGAACAGTAGTTTCTGAGCTCTAGTGGAAATTCAAAAGGAATTTTGGGTTAAGAGTTTCAAAAGTTAGATTTTAAAAAAAATTAAGTCCTGAATCTATAGACACCCAAGCCTCTTGGACTTTTACATACATCAGGAATAATGCTGTTACCTATGGGTTTTTACACATGAATGTAAATCCCTTCAGCAGAAATACTTACCATTAAGAACAGCAGATATAAATATTTACTTTGCACTTCAAATAAATCAGTATTAAAGCTCTTCTTTTGTTAAGACTTCTTCTAAAGCAAGCATAAAGTTCAAGCAACATTGTAACAGGCATTTAAAGTGGTTTTTATTCAAAACATCACTGAAATAAGGATAAAATTGATCTATAATAAAAGCAACACAAATTTAGCCATAGAATATTGCTAAAGCTGTGTTGTCTTCCCATTAGATGGACTCTTATCTTAAGCGCTTCCCTTGGAAATACACATACGCTGTAGGCCCTGATGAGTTGCTCTCTATTTTAGTGCTTTAGGTACTTACACCTGGTAGTACCACCTCAAAAACACCGGTGGAACACCTGTGTTTGTTAGAGTAGTATCAACATTTCTCTTATCAATGCCAGTTAGGAACTTTGGCTATTGTTTTTCCAGTTACGAAAGTGTGCTACTTGTTTTTTGTAAACTGCTAACGAAAGGCCATACTACAGAAGGCGACAGGCTACAGAAGACTTCCCTTTTTGTTGATCTGAAGTTTTCCGCCAGTAAATTCAGTAAGTAGCAGAAACTGAAATGTAGCACTTGGTCTCCCTTTCATTTAAAATATTAACGCTTAGAAGTAGAAGGACTAAAATGACAGTACTTAGAATAGACAATTATGATTGCATTTGTCATAAAAAGATAATAATACACTGCTGTATTAACATGGTACAGTAATTGAGTGCAAAAATTACAGAACTGCTTCAATACTTTTCATGGTAGTGCTTCATAAAAGATTACAGGTAAAGC
Source organism: Anhinga rufa (assembly GCA_013400875.1). Lineage (NCBI taxonomy): Eukaryota > Metazoa > Chordata > Aves > Suliformes > Anhingidae > Anhinga > Anhinga rufa. The sequence goes on from VZTV01067435.1 coordinate 12,180, forward strand.
ATTCCAGGTGCAAGATTCAGAGCATTTTAGAATGACATGGGTGGTTGTGAACTCTAGTCAGGTTTGCCTGTAAGTGCAGTTTTATAGGTCAGCAAAGCAGGAACCACCTTTTGATTCCCAGTTAAGTCCCACCTATGAATTCAATTAATGTAGGGAAATTTAACAGCCACTCTATTTGGAGCGTTCTGTAATTGCTGACTCTCTAAAAGTGGCAAATTATATATTAACAACCCCCACCCTCACAATTTTTTATCTATTAAGTTTGTTTTTTAATTTCTGCTTTGGCTTCACTGTTACTCGTGAAGTAGAGAAGAGAGAAGGCATGGAACTGACACAGCACAGAAAGGCTGTTTGCAAACAAACACATACATCCTGCCAGGACACAGGATGTTACACCACTAGAACTGCCTTGGTTTGTCTAAACACAGTTACTTCTTATTTTTCTATCCATCTAACAAATTATTCCAGAAGAATGTGATATTCCAGGCACTTTCCAAAACACACTTCCTGCTCTGAAGAGCTCTGATGTCGTATTTACGCAATAAAAGTCTGAAGACTGAAACTGAAGGACTGCAGCACTTCAGAGACAGCAGATGCTCAGGAAGCAACTCTGACTCACCATTCACCTCTTCTATTATTCTAGCTGTAGAGAAAAAGTAGGATTTCACAAAAAGGAAGAAGACAAAATATGTGTGTCTGTCAGAGGTGCTAGAAAAGCCAAGACAGGTATCAAAGCAAAGAGAGAATATTTTCTTCCAACTGCCCTTCTACCCTGCCCAATAAAAGCAGACCTAATCATGGTTCTTCTTACAATCAAAGCATTTTGATTATATTCTGTCATACTATTTAATATTTGATCCAAATTCCTTATCATTTTTCATCACTTCTTTCCTTGTAAGATTTTTTAATGGAGTAGTGTTCGACACCTGGATAGAGTTCACATTCACAGCTTCAGTCTCTTTGTAACTTCTTTTTGCATACTCGGCAGTTGATTCCGAGTCTTCTGATTCCACGAGAGATCTGATACGCAACACACGTTCCAAATAGAAGCACTTTCAAAAACTCCAGCCAACCTGCTCCTGTACTGCCTAAAAGCAGGAACTGCCCTTACAGTCATTTCTTATTTTAGAAAATGTTGCTTTGAAGTAAATCTTCACATAAAGTGTGTGCCAAACTATTGTCCAAACGATAGTCGTGGTCTTTGGCCAGTAAGTGTCAAACAAATACTGCTGAAACTGTATCTGCTATACCTACAAATGAAACAAAACATTTTTAATAAATACTGGAAGTGGAGACTTGCCAGAAATAAGTTCCCAGAATTCCCATTCATATAATGCCCTTTCTCCTCCATGCCATGACAGCAGGTGAGCTGCTGAGGTTGGGGGGGCAGGGAGTCAGCTGCAACCCTTTTATTTCTTCATTGCCTGACACGAGTTCTAGCTGTGCTCTACACTCC